>PNEQ01073934.1:115363-130539 GCA_003012365.1 Medauroidea extradentata
CCCCCAAAAAAAAAAAAAAAAAAAAAAATCACGTAGACCAGAGCGTTGTGAGGCAAGATACTCCACCTCCTTACAAAGCAATATTGGATCGACGCGTGCCTTCTCTTCACAACCATTGGATGTCGTCTCCTATCTTTGCCCTTCATTGCTGGCATACTTTGCACCACAGCTACATACCATCACTTCGCCGTTAACCACGAGGAGAGCAGTACTCCCAGGCTTCTCCTCTAGTAGAGGCTGTATCGATTGCTTCTAGAAGAACATCTAAAGACATGGAGAAAAACGTATCGACATTGTTAGAAGTCTGAAGATTCCAAATTTTTTTACCTACACAGTTACATTAAGGCCTGGCTCCTTAGTTTTTCAGTGGTTTCGAAAATACTTTTTAAAACGCAAATTAATACATATATCAAACATTACTCTGGCAGTTTTAACACTTATATATCATAGTTTTTATCTTAATTTTTCTGTTGCAACACACCAAATTGATTTTTAGATATTTGCCCCTGAAATAGCACATATTTTGTTGTAAAAATAAGTCAAATTGAAGCAAAATAATTTTTTTTTGCTAGCAAACGGTATATTATTTTAAATAACTCTCTGGGAAAATTGTGTATCGTATGACTGTACACAGTTTCAAGTTTTTTCAAAGCATTTGGATAAAAATATTTGAGTTATTTGCAATTGTTTGAAATAAATGAGAGATCATCCAAAATAAGTAAGGGATTTGGTTTTTTTCCCTTCATTCAGGCATAGGAGGATGTGTTATTTTCGAAGTACTGAATATTCAATCAGTACACTGTAAAACATTATTCGTTATCTTTTACCGACGTAAAGGATTCTTAAAGTACGTATGGTAAAATTGTTTCCTGTACATAAATGGCACCGTTCCTGTACAGTTTTAGGTAACAGACAAATCTGTACTGTTGTTACTGGTGGCTCAACATTTACTCTGTTAACAAGCTGATGTATGGTTAGTGTCCCACACTGTGTATTGTTTAGTTACGTCTGTTACTGTTTAGGTAATTTTATTTCAGTGTATTACAGCACCAAAACCAGACACAATTACAATAAAAAAATTAAAACTGAGCTCTACCCAACACTTTTAATATCCAAAAACTGTATTTTATTTGGGCCAAATATGGGAGTTTTGATATTAGTGAAACATTTACACCGTTTTTTTTGTCCCAGGGAAGTTTTTAGGACAAAAATATTAAAGATAATTTCAAAATGGCTGAAAGATATATTTAAGCAGTGCGCAGTTTATCGTGAACAGTCTAAACAGCAGTTGTCCTCCAGTATGGTGTATAGTCTCCCCTGACGACAGTAACTCTTGCACACTTGCGTCTCAAGAACTCAATGAAATGATCAATAAGTTAGTGAGAGGCAAAGTGGTCACTTTGCGATATTTAAGGTCATTTGCCAGTTCTGCCAGAGTTGTGGGAGGTGCTGGTCTATCTGCAATTGGTGGTCCTAATGCATACCAATAGGGATTATGCTTCCCAAACCATGCTCAATTATTTTCGCGACGTGTCTCATTCCCTAATTAATTCTGACTGATTCCATAATTATTTAATCAGTGTATTTGACGTCATGTTCACTTTCTTTATGGCTGGTTGAAGTGTCGTCGCTAAATAGTACTAAGAAAAAAATTCACTTTTCAGCACTCGTGGATGTAAAATGATTAAAATTATATGAAAGATACAGGCATTTCAAGAACTATTAAAATTACTGATGACAGGAACATGGCTGTGTTAACTGTTTGTCTAGTTGAATGATTAACGCTCTAATTGGAAGAGAGAACATCTTACTGCCATTAGCACACGGTTGGTAAAAGTGCAATATTTTACTGAAGATAGATTTGTATATTTTTTCTAGCATATATGTGGGACAGTAAGTAAACTCTGCTTTTAACCTCAGTGACGTGATAAAGTTGTGGTATTAGACTACTCTGCGAAAAGCTAAAAGAATGTGTAATAAATTATTTATAGGCTGTGCTTCGTAACTACACTTACCAGAAATTTCAATTTTTTTTTGTCGGCAAATTGGAATTATAATGATTTTTGCTGCCTGAGGTTTCACCTTTTGGAATTTTATTTGTTGATGATCGAAATTTAAAAAAAATTTCCCGTCAAGGTTATTGCTATGTCGTGAAAAAATTGCTAGTCTTGCGCGTCTTATTTGTATCAAGACGTCTTCTCAACTATTTCCAAAATAAAATCTCTCTCGATGCCTAGTATTTTGACGCGTTATCCTTTATTTTTTTTTAACTCCGGTAAGGATTTACACGGTCATTAAATACATTTCTTGAAATAGATGCAAGTAGTATTTTAGTATTTTCTAGAGAAAATCTGCCGGATATTTACACGAGTTTGATTGGTGTTAAATTTCAGTGAAAATATGTTTCCTTGTTTCATGTTCAACATTTGTGTCAGAAGAATAATTTACTTGTTTTTTTTTTTTTTTTTTTTCCCGTTTATTACCTTTTAAATGGAGTTATTCGGAAGTGTTAATATCGTTAGTTCCTGCAGTTTAGTTTGATTTACTTTTTACCGAGGATGCGATGTGTACAGTAGACAGCCTTAGTAAATGGCCAGAGATACGTTGAAGCGTTTCTTGCAAATTTGCTTTCATAGAATTGCACATAAATCGACCTCCTTTCGGCTACACAAATGTAATTCATCCTCTTCCTCCTCCTTTCCACTGCGCCATTCAATTTAAGTTACCCAGAATAATCTATGTTTTATATGCCGGAAAGAAAGGAAAGATACATTTCCAATCTTCCATTTCCGAGATGTAATGATGAGCAGAGAAAATATTAGTAAATTGAAATCCACATTATTTCTTAGTTTTTTTTATACCATTTGCAGATGGCGATCGAGTTAAGTGTAAATCGTCCTTTTTCCTCATCACAAGCAATTTAATTTCCTGTGTACACAATAAAAAAATTCGAAAATAATACCGGAAGTTTGACCCATGCGCAGTATGGGAAACTTACCAACCTTCAGCATTTAAGTAGATCAAATTATCAGCATTGTTTATATACAATTAAGTAACATTAGTATACATTTCACTTTTTTCCTAAAACTATACGGGAACGCTAATACTGATGTATGGGAAACAATTTTGCCATGCTGGGTATATACGCTAAGGGCTTGGAAAATTTCGCGTATTCGATGACCCGCGGGCTACTATTCATACTCAAGCCCCGTCTATTCCTTCATTGTCTGTTGTTACACTGAGTAGCAGCTAGTTGACAAATGGTCGTGGCTTGAATATGCACAGGATAGTTGATTTTAACATTTGGGTAATTTAATCCGCGAAATTTTCTCCATATATATATATATATATATATATATATATATATATATATATATATATATATATATATATATATATATATATGTGTGTGCCTACTTCTTCTTAATACTCTTATACATCAGTCTATACATTGGTGTGCTAAATTTACAAATATTGTTTCACAGTCTAATATAAGCGGATTCAAATGACTTAAAATAAAAAACTCACATCATTTCATACATACGTAAGAGGGGCACTGGAATATACTCTTTATTTGTCTTGAGAACTAATGCCATGAAGATCGCAGTTGGCCAGACAGGTCTGTAGAATAAAAGCTCATTTCCTTGCCAAGTCCGATATTTCAGTTTTACATGCCACTCTTTATTATACTATGCTTCTAGCGGTGTCTGTATTGCATGTGTACCATCTCGAGAAATGTATTGTGCATTACATTAGCCCCCTTCTTTCTTCGTTTCTTAAGACGTAATATTTTTAGAGCACCTTTCAACGAACATTTTTGTTTTCAGTCAGAATTGTGTTAAAATTTTCTCGCATATACTCTCCCCATCGTCTCTGCATAGTATGTGCATGATCGCATACCAGTTTAGTATCAACCGTTAAATTATAAATGTAATTTTTTTGCAATAGGAAATTATCTTCTAATACGAATTTCATGTAATCACATTTTCATTTCGTGAAGTAAATATTTTCGAGACAAAGAATAAATCTACTCGCGTACTGCGTATTTAAAAACATGTTACACGAAGATACAATTTTATGTACTTAGGCACGCACTGTATTATATTATTTCGCCCAACTACTTAGTAATCAGTGGGTAGTCTCACACAACAATAAGTTTTCTTTAAAATATTGTGGCATTTGGTAACGAGCTAATATTTATTTTTTTATCGCTGTGAGCGGGGTCACTTTGGTCACGTGCGAATTGGCTTTGGGACAATATTATTGCACAATTTTTTAGCCTACTTTCCGATGTAAAAAAATAGGGTTAATATTTGCCACGTGTGTCAACTCTTGAGTAAATTATCATTAAATTTCGTGTATACATTTATTGTTTTTAATTTATCGCAAGTGAATTTCGTTACTCAGGGCTGCCATATATGCGAAACATATTTTTCTCACGATGTTTAAAGTCAACCCCGCGTACGGTAGCATTTTTACGTTAATTTTTGTTGATGGGTAAGTGAAAAGTCACATGGCTGTCAAGAACATAGAATTGAGAGTGGGAACAGTTATGACTAATTCATTAGTGTCGGGACAGTCTATAGAAGCGAACTGCTGTGAGAAAGTCGTCCATCTACGCTACTTTATGTTATTGCTATTTTATTTGTATTGAAATCGCTGTTGAAAGGTCATTACTTAGTTAAATCCGTACACTTAAAAGAGGTTCTCCCGAGTGCGAATTCCCGAGAACTAATTTTTTGTATATATTCTTCCCTGTTGATTTTTACTGTGTCTTGTGTAAACAAGTAAACGGCTTGTATGTTTATTTTACCTAACCGTTGTAGGCTGCCATAGACACGGTTCTCTTGACATTACGAAATTATGTGATCTGAAACTCGGCAACGTGTTCTGAGAACTCGCTTGTCGAAATTGAATCGAATTTATTGGCTTGAGCTTCATCTGCCCATCCAACTATGAGTTTCATGCATTTCACATAGCGCCACGAGCTTACGGCGAAAGGATTGTTGCACCAATTGGTTCCAGCGCCGCATGTGCACATCTGTACCTCTGCTTCACATCGCTTGTCCTAGGGTCGTACGGACAAATCGCAGACGTATGGTGTCAATTGCCTTATTCTTATTGGTGCAATAAAATGAGATATATGTGTGAACATAGGCACGCATGCAGTAACCATGAATGTGCGTGAAAGATTTTGGTCAGAACTCAACATCGAGGTCTTCAGCGCAGGCGAGGAGTGACTTGATGTGAGTATGGAGCAGTGTCGGAATGAAGGGGCAGGGGAAACTGGAGATCCCCGAGAAAACCCGCCGACCAGCGACATCGTCCGGCGCGATTCCCACATGCGAAAATCCTGGGAACGACCCCTCCGGGATTCGAACGTGGATCGCCTCGGTGCGAGGCGAATGGTCTTAACCATTCGGCGGCCAACTGGGTCCTCAGTAACTATGAAGCAGAGCTGCCGATGTGCAGACAAGACATTGAAACAAAGTCCTGCAAGGATATCTTCGCGACAAAACCGTGACTCTACGCAGAGTTAATTTGTAAAAAATCGAATTAATCTATTTATTTTTATTTTTTGTTCTAATGGGAGGAATACATAATATGGGAAAACCGAAGGTAGAAATCAGCAATGGCGGCTCGTAAGTTGTTGGCAGGGAGGGCACAAGTTGCAGAGAAGTGCACAGGTTTGTGTCCGAGTAGACGCTGCAGCCACTGACATGCTGGTGTGTAAGTGGCGCTTATTACTGACTGGTCACAATACAATAAGTAGCCAGTTGATATGTCATGGTCGTATACGGCGCGGCGGCGTGTTCATAGAAGTGTACAGTTCTCGGAAACTTGTGCCCTGCCTACCAATAACTCACGAGCCGCCACTGGCAGTTAACAAGGCTAACACTTGCTTTGATGTATTTGTGTTCGCGAATAACTTACGATTACCAGCGAGTATTTGTTTGTTTCCATTTCTCATCTAATCAATTTTTTTTGTAGTCACAGATTAACGCGGGAACTACGACTTCACGATTCATCCAAAAGTACAAAATTTTCAGTGGTTTTGTATGTTTTGGTATTTGTTAACGATGATATTGTGACCTTTTTCATGTCTGATTTCATAAAATGATATATTTTCTTGTCTTAACGGTGCTGCCTACTCCAGAGCCTTGGATGAATCAAGGGTAGAACATTTACATGTTAAACTACATTAACGTGAAGTTGGTTGCCTGTCAAACCTTCACATATGCCACCACCTGACTTGTTAATTTCTGTGCTGCCCGCATTGATATAGGATATTTTAGGCTAGTGAGCAAATAAGTATTTTAAAGTAAAAATAACACTCGAAAACACGTATTCATAATTTGTTCTGTAATTTTTATTTTTGAAGAGATATCGAGAATGACGACTGAACCTCATCGAATATAATTTAACTTGTAAATTCCTGTCCTTACTCGCACCAGTACTGCGAGGTAGGCAACGCTCTTAAATCCTTTAACATAATTTAAAATATTGTGATTAATCCAAGATTTGGTTACAAAATGTAATTTCGCTTCGAAACAAATTTATTAAAAAATACATCCGTTGGTTTCTTAACGCTCAAAAAATCAGAGCTACATGAGTGTACTCCAAGTAAAATTGACCTTCAGGTTGTTTCAAAATTGCGTATCAATATTTTGCGGGAAAAAGTATCATATCTAGAGGGAAATAAGTTTAATATGAGCATAGACATTTAAACGCAGCGTCTATGCACTACAGGTCACACAGCACATGTTGTACAGTACTTAGCACACAGGCTTGATCATGTTTGTGTGGAATGCTACGGCGATTATTATTGGCAGTTACATACACGAGGCGTATTTGATTGGACGGTACCCGTTGTCCGATGTAGCATTCCATAGTTACATTATCCAGTCCGTGCGCTGTGCGCCATATGTAGAGCCACGAAAATAATTCTGCCCCAGTTTGTTTCAGTGCCTTATGTACACACCTGCAGCTATGCTTCACGATTATTGGTAGGATTTCTTAGTGAAGTGACGTCTCTCATTTGACTGTGCCAATCACAATAAAGCTGGATTCACAACCACTATGTTGTGTAAATGCAACAACATAGAGAGTGCATTCTCATCATCGCGTAGCGTGCGTACGTACAGCAGCAAAAAGCCACTATTTTTAGAATGTATTTTATAGGAAATTTCCTCCTCTTTGGCATAGTGCCAATTTAATGTTCCTACAAGGTCTGCCTTTTCAGATACAGTCTATTATGTAATGAAGGACGTACATGTAATTTGAAACATCGGTCATGTAAGTTTTTTGTAATAGCCTACAAACTCTTCTAGATATGAAAATTCTGTGGCCAAATTCTCTGGGAAATTTCTCATAAGAAAAAGTTTTTTTCCTTATATATTGGTATTACGGTGAAGTACAAAGCTTGGAAACACAGATACTGACCAGTTTATTCTATAATTACTAACTGTTTTAGTCTGAAAATGGTCATAATTGAACGTTCAGTATCTCAGGAAGTATTTGAGATAAAAATCTGAAATTTTAGAGTTTTGGTGGCATTTCGTCACCAAACAAATGAAACAATTTTTATCAAAATCAAAAAAACTTGGGTTATATACCCTGGATGAACTGAATGACATGGTAGATTAAAATCACAAGTTTTAATCCCAAATTTATAATATTATAACGCTATGTTGCAGTATTTGAACAATTTTTAAAAGGGTTTTAACTCCAAAACACAGTTACAAATTTTGACTTTTTACATGCGAGAACATAAAGATTTAAAAACGGCAATGAACGAAACTTTTGTATTGTCTAATGTTTTAATATTGTTCTGTACAAATATAAAGTAACACATTTCTGTCGTCAAGCACCTCCGCAGAAATAGATTTATTTTGTTGTTATAGGACGGGCCGCTTAAATCCTGCATTATGCGTTGTCTTTGATAGGCTAACTTTGCTCTGCAAAAAAAGGCAGAAGTGTTAGTATTCCTCTGCATACATACTAGCGTAGTGTAATCACTCCCACATAATTATGCTATTTTAAGTACCAAAAATGGACCAACAAAGTATTGTACACATTAGGGAAGACCTGGGTTAAATTCCCGGCTCCGGTAATCCTCACTCCGATTTCTTATATTTTCCTGTGATAGCTTCAGGTGAATTATGGGATGGTTCGTGTCCTTTCCTCCTAGTTGTTGTGTGTTTGTATAATTGTGTGTATCTGTATATATTGACCTCGCTGTAGACGAGACGTAAAGTCGAATAAAAATAAACTAATAAGCGGAAGTACTAAATGAATATTTTGTATGGTAACTTTTAAATATGATTAATATACATCAGTGAACAAATATTGTTTGAAAACAAAATACAACTTAATAGAACGAAGACAATATTTTGAGCTGCGGTTGACATCATTTCAAATTTTCCCTCCACGTAAAATGTTGCTTTGTTACATTGCTGATTTGCTATGACAGAAGGTCGGGTCATACAATAATTTCGAACTGATTTTCAACTCTCATCAGAAAAAAGAAAATTTAGTTTCTCAAGCATTGTGCCGTCAAAAAGATTTCCAGGGAACGTAGTGCTTAATTTTTTTCCCCCATTTTCATATTTCATGCAGTGTCTCGTCTACTGCAGACATGAGCAGAGTATTTGCATTCTCTGTTTTTGTGTTATCTGTAAATACGTACCACAATTCGTGCTTGATTAATGATTTTAACGCTGCTGTTTCATTAAATAACGTAGACGAATCATATTTCTAAAGGTGCAGACATGGAATTTAATACCTCTGGGTTTTGGCAACTCAAAGTGTGTTCAACAATTTGTTAGTTTACCATTTGTAATCATTTCTCACGACAATATTTGTTGTAACTATTTCTGCATCTCCATGGACAGATACTGAACTTTTTTTAGTCAGGTGTACTTATGGCCTTTCAGTTCATTTCATGAACTGTTTATAGTAACTAAACGTCGCAAAACTAGTATTTAGCTTTCGTTTGGATATCTGTAAGCGTATTTTTATTTCTAATTTCTGCGGATAGATGTAGCCTTAATCATTATACACTGGAATGATGGGAGTTTTTAACAATACCATTCGGCAAAATAAATTCTGAAATAATTGACTTAGATGGATAGGTTGTATTTCTAGCTTTCCAAATCATTCCAGAATACAGGAATGCTACAGAAACTGACGCAGATATTACGTACATGTACGTTTCTTTGGTTTTAAATGATGGCATAGTTTGTACTGCCCGACTATATTATTAAATTAATATAATGCATATAGATGATCATAAACATGTGAATATCTTTGTGTATGTTTGATGTACGTATTTATTTTATAGCTATTAAAAATAGTGCCATTTAACTATTCGTCGTTCGCAAAAGTAGGAATTACATTTTTCGTCTGATTTGAACTTGAAACAGAATCTGTCTGAAGTGTTGAAAAGAAAAAAAAAATAGTAAGGATTTAGCGTAAGTAGTTACTTTTGATGTAGTTCGTATCAGACGAAAATCACAAAATGTCCACTCATTTTAAGTCACCGTGGACATACACTTCATATTTTTTTACAACAGAGGTAAGTCATATTGCGCGTTTGTTTTGTTTGTGTTAAATCTCACGAAACATATAGATAAATGATCAACGCACCTAAAGGTTTTTTTACTCAACTCGTTTTAAGTACTTTTTGGTATGTTTAATTTCGTGTCCAGTATTCGTTCATATTTGCACAGAACAGGCGGAACGAGAGGATAAATAAAAAAATATATAGTTGAACGTTCTATTCTGGAGTCACGCAATGGGTACGTTGTGAATATCCCAAAAAGCTAATGTATGTAGTGAAACAAAGTCATAGTTACTAACAGATAATTTGAGGTATGAATTAATAAAGCCATGTCGTTGTAAGTTCATTATGTTTACTCAGTGCTAAAATTTAAACGGCTGTATTATATGATCTGTTGTATATAGAGTTTTGAAATGATAATAATTGTCTCAATTTTTTCGAGTTCGTTTTTCTATTCCTTTTATTCAGCAGGCTTAAATGCTAGCTTGCTTCAAGATTTATAAATTACTATTACTGTAAACGAAAAAAAAAAAATTGCCAACAGAATGTCTTGAAAAGAAAACCACTTGAATCTGCGGTGTTTTCTCGTACAGCTCTTTCCCTCGCATGCAGATAAAAAATTTGTCACTCAATAATTCACTATTAGGTTAGAGTAAGTAGATAACCGAGTATTACACAAATTTAGGAAGCAGTTAAGGAAATTGCAGGGGATGGACAGGAAATAATTTCCACCTCCGCTTAATACGCCGTGGCACGAAAGGTGTGGCAACGTATTTATCACGAGAATGACGTCATATTGGAGTGTTTCTAATGTATACATATAAAAAGTCGTAAAATCCATGGAGTTAACTGAAATTCTCTCCAACCCCGGGAGCGCACTAAGGTCTTAAAGTGTCTTTTGAAAACGTAATGACTCTACAACTTTTGGATGTTTACATATTCTTAGCTGTTATATCATAGATGAATCTTGGATACGTGACAAGAACATGGTGAACAAGGTGTTATAATAGATGAATTTTATTTCTGTTAGTTTTCTGTTCAAAGTTACTATTTAATAACCTTCTTTATACGTTATCAAATCATTTTTCAGTAAGTTTTTCGCTCTGACAAAATATTTAAGTAGTAAATATAGGCTGATAGTATATTGTAAATCCGGCTTTATTATCATGCTGTGATTATTTTTATGCGGTAAAATTTCGCAAAGAAAATGTTAACAATTAGGAAATTTTAAAATTCAAATCAATCAGGTATACTGAAGTGACGTTGAAAATTAACGTTAACGATGAAAGTAACCATTCGCTATTATGTAATTTTAAATTATTCCGTTTTAATGGATGCACGTTTATCAGGTCCTGGCAAGTTAATAAAAGGTTAGAAAAAGGGGGAGGGGTGTTGATTACAGTTAGCTTATATCTATAGCTCGGCAAATCACAATCCTGCACTCACAACTGCTAATAAAATAAAACAAAATAAATACGCGAAACAAAACTCGTTTTAGCCGTTTATTCTTGTAGGGAAACCATGTTTAAAAAAAAAAAAAATGAAATTCTTAGTTTTGAAGGAATCATCTTTTTAAATACACTGACAAATCGCACAGATTAAATATGAAATAAAAACAGCAACCATGCCATTTAAGTTTGTGCGTGTCTGGCGAGGCACGACTTCTAAACGGTATTTTGGCGATATACAAGATGTCTGAAACAACCGCATGATACGAGCACAGCGCGAGTACTGGGCTAAATTGAAGACGAAAAAGTTAGTGGCAAAGTGTACGACGATTTAGTGCACATCGTGGCAACAGTGTACGGAGTAAGTACCCCCTTGCGCTCCACATCCAAGTATTATTGTGTGTATTTACGTCAGATAAACGTAGAATCATGTTTGGACTGCTTGGGATTTTAACCTGGACCCATTATATGCACGTTGGAACAGTATTAGTAAGATTATCTCTTAATCTCAAGAGGGGAATAACTACAGTACTATGTTGCAGCATTAGCGCTTAAAATGTTACCGTAGAACGTTTTCATTTTCAATTTAGCCCAGGATTTGCGTGGTGTACTTAATATGGGGTTGTTTTTGGACATCCTGCAAACATGAGAAATGACTCTGCTACGATTAAAGTTATTGTATTTAAATATAATATTTTGTTATAAAAATGGTGGACGTGATATTTTGCTGTGGGTCATTGATTGCAGTAATTTAGTTGGCCGCCTGCCCAAGCTGCGGTTCGGTGTACAGTGTTTCGGCTGATACACGTTTATTTAAAACTTTTCAACGTACGTGAGTGATGTCTTCTTAGGAATAGCATTAAAAAACGTTACACGCATGTATACCCATTTCAGGTTCTCCAATAATCTATGAATAGAGACATGAACTTTTCGCGAAAAGAAATTTGCCTCACTTTGTGTCAGTGACGTGTGTGCACGTCTGCAGACTTGCTTCGCGGTCAGAGATTGGATGTTTTGACATTCGTTGTGTCGTGGGGTTTTACACACAAATCACAGACGTGTGGTGTTACAGTAACCTTATTGTGATTGGTACAGTCAAATGAGAAACGTCACAGTTCAAAGGCACGCTGCCAATATCTATGAAGCAGAACTGCAGACGTGCACATAAGGCACTGGAACAAAGTGGGGCAAAATTCCTTTCGCGAAAAGTTCATGTCTCTATCTATGAAGTTTATTTACTCGCACCCGAAAATGGCGAAAACGAGTGTTTTTGCAGTTTTTTTCAATGCATGATAATTGTGATTCAGAGTATAAAAAGGGTTTAGGAGTGTACAACCTACCTTTATCTCAAATATGGATAATAAAATTACAGGATCACTATCATAGAGACGAGTTATCGGCTAGAAGACTGCACACAAGTTCATTGGCTTGGGCCTAGAGGCTAGGGTTTGACGCGTATTGTCTCTTCCTTAGCTCTCCACATATCTTGGACACGGATCACCAGTGTTCCCACTTATTCTCTTTTCAAGATGTTTTTTCTTATCAAGATTACTTTATTCCTTTTTTTTAAAGTCTCTTAAAAGTGATCATCAATATCATCGCTATTGCGAAACAACTGTTATCCCGCGATAACTATTGGTTACTGTGTCTTGTTTACTGTGTCTTGTTTACTGTCAATTGTTTATGTGTGTAATTATGTAATCCTGCCATGTTCTATGGTCGCAGTTTTCGTATGTTTATGATATAGTGAGAGTACGTCTGCGATACGTTTCCGGATTTGATTCATAAATCATATTACGTAACAAACATACAATAATTATTATTTAAAGATTTGCAGAACAGAATATGAGCAAGTGGTGCAAGAGGATTATATTGATATTTACTGGGTTCAGTTCTTTGAGGAAAAAATACCTTAGGGTATTTAAGGTATCCTACTGTGAGCAAAGTACTCTTCCTCTCTTATGGCAATGCTTATGGTAAGCGGGGCTTCTCAGATTCTGTGCATACCTTGAAAAGTGACCGAGCATCTGTGATGGCAAGGACATTTAATGCCACAATGACTGTGAAATGTACATTGTAACTTTTTCGTAATCTACCCCACCAGATTCATATCATTAAAGATCTTCTCGCAGTGACACATTGTGCTTATATCAACTACCAAGTGTATCTTGACCACGGCCGTAGAAGAACAGGTCTGGACACTCGCCTGGATATTTGACCCCCTTGTTGTTTGGATGTAGTTCACCAAGTTACCGAGAATATTGTGTTTTATTGGCGCTGATGTTAGGGCGGTCGGACTAAACTCCGCCCACTTCCTTTCCGCTAAGATAAACAATTTATCAAAAAGTATTTTTTATCAATTTATGAAATACTTTCTTCGTTCACAAATTTAAGAAAATGCTCCAGCAATCTTTATTTACTTTAAAAATTTAACAATGAAAAAAAAAAATGGACGGAGTTTGAGTCCGACCGCCCGGAAAACAGCGCCAAAAAGTACGACATTCGCAGTAACTTGAACTACAGCCAAACAACAAGGGGGTCAAGCAAAATACATTGTTAGATAGGCGAGTGTCCAGACCTGTTCTTCTACGACCGTGATCTTGACAAAGTAAATGATGGACTAGCTGAAAAGAAAATGCGAGAAGATTACAAGAAAGAGAATGAGAAGAATATGGGTATGTAGTGAGAGAAATTATATTTGACCAGATGAAGATAAATTAGTCGCTTTTGCGAAACGAGGGAAAATAGAAGAGAATTTTAGGTGATATACTGTTGTTTACAGCCCAAAACGGACTTGAAGCAGCTGCAGATGAAAAACATCTAAAGAATAAGTACTTGCAGAAGGCATGTTTGTATGGGTTGCTGCATTTCGTAAAGAAGCAGAATAGAAGAAAAAGGAAGTTCATGAACTCCACGTGTTAGTGGAGAACATCAAAACTGAATTATTCAAAGTTACTCGAGCAAAACAATAGTTTAAACATTAATTTAAAACAAGTACTGATAATTTTTGTGTTAATTTACAAAGACTTCATGGCTGTTAGTGTTAATTTTCAAAATCATTATGATATTTAGTGTTCACTTTCAAAAACATGATTATTCATTCACCAAGACATACGATGACTGTGAATGTTTTTTCAAAGACAACTTAGAGACTGGAAGTTATTGCGAAAAAAAAAATGTATCACTTTGTTTTAGTGTTTTACGTGCACACCTGCAGCTCTATTTCATGATTATTGGCGGTGTGAATTTGTTTAGAGACGTCACTCATTTGACTGCACCAATAATAACTAGGTTACTGCGACCCCGCACACGTCTGTAATTTGCAGGTAGAACCTTAAGTCGCGTGGAGTTCGAAACATCCTGTTACTGATAATGAAGTAGAGATTCAAGTGTGCGTGTGAAGCATTGAAACAAAGTGGTGCAAAAATCTTTTCGCGTCAGCCTCTAGTATCTATAATAGTATTCTCATGTCAAGCTCAAATTATGAAGGTAAGTAATTACTTAACAAGTAAGACTTCTTTGGTTGTTAAATTCCCTGTTTATATTCTAACTTAATATATTAAATAATTTCCCATTTTGTTTTCAAAAATTTCTGAAACATATACTTTTTTCATGTTGAACCGTGTGGCAGTCCTGGGAACTGCAAAATGACGTTCAACCAGACGGTTACCTTATAAAAATTCAAACGCGTAAGATATAGCGTACTTGAATATGCACGCGTAGCTGTTAATTAATGTATAAGAAGGTAGTAAATTAGCAGTTGTTGTTGGATTAAATCAAACTAGTGGCCTACATCAATGATAACACCTGGTTTTTTTGTCATCATTTGTGCAAGAATTTACTCGCATAAACTTACAGTTTTTTTAACCAGTTGATCCTGTTAAGTGAATTTTTCTAAACAAAGTAAGTAGTTTTGGCTGATTTAGTTAACTAATGAAACTTCATTTAACTAAATAATTAACTAAAACCGTAGTGTTCTTGATCTTCGGAAACTTTTCAGCATAGTAAAAACAACAGGCCTGTTTGGAAAACTACTGTATTTTGTTTCGTCTCATCATTGTGTCGCATTTGAAGAGGGCGTGGTACATAATTCAACGCTAAAAGCATTAATCTATAACTGTAGGTTTCTTGAAGCCAATTTGCGAAAGTAAGTTAAACAATAGCAA
>PNEQ01073934.1:130639-188539 GCA_003012365.1 Medauroidea extradentata
TATATATATATATATATATATATATATATATATATATATATATATATATATATATATATACTCATAAAGTTGGCAAATACCATTAGGCCTATCTAGGATTGTCATTTTTTATCTATATTGGCTTCGAAAAAAGCGTAGAAATCAAGTGATGTTTTCAGCGTTTATTCATCTAGCACGCACTGAAAACTTGTTTTTTTATTTTCTATTTTATTATTTTCATTTATTCTCTGTTTGCTTCTTGTTTTATTTGACCGATTCAATTTTTTTGGAATTTTATTTTGTGTGTCTATCCCGTTGACTAAAGCATACTCTGCTTATGTTTTTTTCTATTATTTTCAGTATTCTTTGACATTTATTTCGAAATGGAGTATGTCCAAGGAACTAAATCCAGTCATGCATTCCCATTGCACAGTTCTTTAAAAGATCATATGTATATGCGTGTGTTTAGTGTTAATGAGGCATTGCTGTGTCGCCTTAACACGCCCTTGGCAGTTGGCACCCAAGACATGGATTATTTCCACCCTCCCCTCCTCTACTAGCGGATTGTTATAAATTTTGCACATTTTGGCGCTAGATACGGAGGAGTGGCTAGAGTATTTGACTAACTTCCTGAAACAAGTGTTGCACGAGTAGTCAGAGCTGAAGGCATTGGCCAATTTTCCATTTATCAGTTCTGCACGAGCAGTGGCTTTATCAATCTTATGTTCAATATGTGCATGCACTTAAGCCGCAAGGCCACCAAGCCTGACTACTGTTCTGCGGATGGTTTTTCGAGAAGTTCTTAAGGGGAATACAAACACCGTTTCGACTTACGCATAGAGGCGATGAGGCACTTGTGAACGAGTGACCGCGGTCGATAGCGGTCGTTGTAGTCCAATAGCACGCAGTTTATGTACGTAACAGTGTTATTATTATTACTGCTGACAGATATGGTTAGAATTTTGCCTAGTACTAATATTATTTTGCCTAATACCAGCATACACCGTTCTTTTTTCAATAATGTTTGAATTAAATAAAAATTTAAAATATGTGCTGCAACATTAATATATAAATATTTTACAAATGCAAACACGTTGGCTAGTACCATTCTCACTATTCACAGTTTCTCTCAATATACTAAAAGCAGCGTCATTACTGAATGCTTATTACTTTTCCATTAAAATTATTGGTTTTGAGATTTGTATGTGAAAGTTTAATTTTTTTTAATACTTGGTCAATTTACTCTTAGAATTATAATTATTGTCACTATTCAAAGTTATTTTTCTTACCTTAATGAAAGCCGTATGATAGTTAACTAAATACTAGGCATATATATATATATATATATATATATATATATATATATATATATATATATATATGTCTGGAACGTTCTGGTTAGTCAGTCATTTCCGGCGGCCCTGGAATGAGCAGTGGCTCGATAACAGTATTTGACAGATTTCTGCTGAAATATTGTAAATTTGAGTAATTTAAATGAATGTATGTACACATTTTGCGTGTATGTACACTATGTTTCCATTTCGCTTTTACATATAATTTGTAAGTTATTGTAATAATCAGAGGAGTTCCTCGCAGTGGCCGCCGTGTGGCGCTAGTTTCGGTGGTGCGCATGGGCGCGCTTACCGAAGCTCTCGCCCCAGTCGTTTCCGATCAGCACACTTGGTAAGACGTGTAAGCGTGTAAGCCCGCGCTCGCTGAGATGCGGACCAAGGCACTTGGCCAGCCGGCCAGGTTTCAGTTGAAGATTTCCGATGACACGAGTAATGTAATGTAAAGGCTATCAAAGTTTTGACCACTACCAGTGGCCTAATTTTATTTGTTTGTGATTCGTGATGGAGGGCACAATCGGGCATGGCGCGCGCTAACATAGGTACTCTTTTGTGTTGGCCAAGCCTGGCCAACTAGTTCGCACTAAGCTTTGTTTTTCATTTGTTTTGTAATTTTTTTTAATGCTGTACATATACGAAAAAAACACTTCATTTGTACTCTAATTAGTAAGGTCAATGTTCACATTTTTTTCAATATGCTGAAAGTTACATAACAATTAATTGCTCATTATGTGTGTGTGTTAAATGTACTCTGTCCACTGAAAAGTGGCTGCAGAAATAAAAATTGCTAATAAAATTAACCAAAGAAATTCAATTATATTTTGATTGTGATGGTGCCGTAACACAGTAGGTTACCTCATAATTTTCAATTTTTCAAATTAAATGTATGTTGTTCAAATATTTTCTTGTAATTCACTTGACTAAATTAGCTGCCACCTTAGAATGGAAATACATCACAAACCTTGGTTGTAACTTTTGTATTTAACACACACAAATACAGTTAATTTGACGAACCTAAATTAACCATTAGTATCACAAGTATAGGTGTTTCCATAGATTAAAAATATTATGTTTTAGTCATAAAATGAATAATATTAAAAAACCATTATAATTTAGTTAAGATATATGCACATGCACAAATGCACATTATGCTCACTTAAAGTTACTGATCGAAAAAAAAGTCATGATTTTTAACGCTCACTTTCATCACTGTCTGTGTCACTTGTACTATGTGGTTGTGAATTAGATATATATGGTTCAAATGGTGGACTTGCCAGTTATTGTGGTGGTTTAAATTTCTTTTGAAGCCACCTGGAATTTTTCTGCACAAATATGACAAAATGCCTGTTGCATTGTATGAATCGCTCACTCAGTTTGACTAAAAACAACCTAACATGGTTATTTAATTTTTTTTTATGTTTTCCGGAACATCTGCCACGCCATATAACCTAACTACGAAGTTACCAACATAATCTAGTCTTGTCTTATTGTCAGTGCAAGTTCAACGTTAAAAATGTCCTGTCGTGAAATTCGCACCATGTCCAGGAAAAAAATATAAAGCAAAAAAGCGCGCAAGTATGCGCAAAAACTGAAGGTGATACATAAAAATATACATGTCGAGTGAAATACTGCAGAAATTTTGCGCCGATATATTTTGGACAGTATTTTAAAACTCCATTTGAATTTTATGTTGCTATATTTTTCGCTGTTGTAATATATGTTTCTAAATTTTCATTTTTTCAATGTTTATAAACCACTTTTAGTCAGTGTTAGTGCTAAATAATCAACAAAAACCTTAACAGATGATTTGCTTGTCCATAACAAAAGGTAATAACACACCAGCTGACTTTAAAGTGCCTTGAAAGACCGGGCCCCGCACGATGACTGGCTTGTGTATACAAGCTCCTCCTAGACTAGCTGTCTTATCAGTCTCCTGGAGCCGACGCTGCAGTTTAAAACTGGCAGCAGTGGACGTTATTAGATGCTCCACTGTCTGTACGATTTTTTTCGTAGTGAAGACGGGTCCAGAAAATTTTTTTTTGGTAAAATGTATTTTCTCCGTCCAGATTGATAATATTGTACACTGTGCGCAGGGACGAATTTTGAACTAACTCTTAAGAAAAAATGTGGGGCAGAGGACACAGGTAATTTGCTTTATTTACGTCTCGCAACACTGTAGCCATATTTACATGTGAAGCAGTAAAAATTTACTAAAATGTACGCAGTTTCAATGCACACCCCACCGAGAATCTTAAGCGTTGGTAAAATTGTCTAATTTTTCTACTTTATTATTTGCCTGTTGGAATTTGGCTTGTGGCTGGGTGAAGATGGGTCAAGTGCCCCTTTTGGCCCTCTTCCTTCTCTGTAAATACATCGCTGCCGTCGTATGAAGTATCTGATAGCGTACGTCTGCGTAGCTAGGCCTGTGCGGAGCCGTACTGCGGCTGTAGATTCTTGCCTTATATCGATCCACGGGTCCAAGTGTCGCACAGCTTGGAAGTCTTGTGTCAGGTCCGCGAGGCTGTTATTGGTTAGCTAGCTACTTCCCTCCCAGATGTGTGTGTGTTTGACGCTGAGAACATATTTTATGGCCCAAAGGCCAGCGCTGCATCCTTACGTGCAAAAGTACTGCAGCACACGGCATACTTTTACTTCTCGCCTTTTCATTCTTCCGTCAAATGCAATTAACTATGGCTTTCTGCCTGTTTTCTCACTATTCGGATTATGTCTCTGACTTTAGTTACATCTAGAGCCTTTATCTGAGTCTTTCCTTATGGGTTTTCGGAAAAATGTTAGTCTTAATTATGCGAGGCGTACCACTTATCAAATTCTTCGAGCCTGTTGCCGATCTTGTTGTGAACTCGTTCCATATCTTGTATCTTTCTTCATGGATGATATTTCTCATGTTTAATTCGAGGCTTTCATTCGCAATCCTATCTTCAAGCCAAACTTTAATGTCTTGAGTCTTTTGAGTGTGAGAACAACCTAAATCGAAGAACATTTGAACATTATATGTGAAATGCAAAATATTGGGGGGGAAACTGCACGCAGTGATTAAGATGGCCGCCTTCCCAGGCCACCACGCAATGTGCAGAGCTTCGGTCGTTACAAAATTATTCGAAAACTGCTCGGCGATCTGTTATAAAACAATTATTTAACCGTTACACACATGAGTTAAAGTGGTTGGGTGGCTGTAGCCAGATGTAGGCACTTGTACTGAAATTAGTTAGTGGATAAAGCTTTTGGGTGAGGGTTAAGATTTAATTAAACCCATTATCTTAATACGGTGGCTTTACCCTACAGAGTTAACATTACATAATACTACACAGTTGTACCACATAATTTAAATAGGAAGGGAGCGGCTCTTTAGTTAATATTCTACTTTATGATGGGTGATCCTTCGGACACCTTAGACCTCACCGTCAGCACGATGCCGGAGGCTGATGATGAGTATGTTCAGCTATCGACAGACGGCGCGGCGGCACGTCGTGGGTCTTGACCCAGGGCCATCCTGACGAGGTTGTCAAGGCTGGAAGGCTTGAAGGAGACAGACCGCGATTCCACCAATACATTGCGTTATATTGCTACACTTCAGTGCGGGTGGGAGGAATCGCTAAGGCCCTTGTCTGGTGTAACTATTGACGTAATTGTACTGTCGACGTCGCTAGCCCGTCCTCCAGGCGAGACTCTTGGTATTCGTAACAGATCGTAAGAGATGTCTGCGTCTGAATAGCATTCAAAGAACGTTGTAGGTCGTTCGCTATAAACTGATCCATTTTGAAGACCATGTCTAGAATAATAACTAAACAGATAGTATTTATCCTGACCTCAGACGTTACCTTTTGAGTTAGAAATAATCTATACACTTTTATTAAGTAGGTTTCTTTTTTACTTTAAAATGTGACAGGATACTATGCATAATCTGAAAAGAAAATAATAACTAGTGTTTGAAAATTGCTCACTTTATCGCGAACCACCTGTACGTACGTGTGTACACATTTCAGTTCTTCTATGTATATTTTAAGTTTATTTTTACGCTGCCGAAAGTGAGTGTTCATGTGGTATTTTTTACGTATGAAACCTAATCTAACTTAAACTAACCTAAACTAACTTAAACTAATGTAAACTAACCTAAACTAACAACCTAACCTAAACAAAAAAATTTTTTTTACGTAGGACTACTTATAACGCGTACTAGAAACATTTTTCATTAATAAACTATATGTTTAAAATCAACAGTTTGGCCGGTACACGATGAGTATCTAAACTTGATATTTACCTTAAATTGCGTTTGGGGTCCAGTATTTGGCAGTTTGAATGACATTGTTTGTGACCCGAGTAAATCGTCAAACTTTCGATATAACCAGAAGATAGGAAATATTAGTATGGGTGTACGAGTGCTTTTCGCAAACGAACTTTTTTTGTTTGTTCATAGTTTACAGAGAATTATAAAAAAATACAATTTATTGCAATGTGCGTTGCATCGAGATGAACAAAGCTTCGACTGGTGACTAGCCCCAATGAATGTAAATTAACCTGTAATTCCTTATCATCGCTCTTTCCCCATTTCGTCAGGGTCTTAATGCACCGCGACATACCTGTGCGAAGAATGTCTTTGTTTTACAGGTCATGTAATGACGAAAGTTCATCTTTAGCATTTTCAAAGTTGTAGTCGGCGAATTTATGTAAGTACTGTATCCAAGTACTGTATCGGTCAATAGAGTGTAAGAAGCATTTTCTTGATCTTAGCTTATTAACTTGGGAGTTCGTCTACAAGTGTGGGATGCTTAGGATCGTTTTCTGCTTATTTTTTCTCATTTCCGCTGCTGTTCTTTGTCTGATATCAGGAAGTGTTGTAACTGCTGGGTGACAAATTTCGTTGGCAGGATTTTTATTTATAGGATAATTGTGAGGAGGTTGATGAACTCCAGCCACAAGGAACAGTCCATAGCATGGAGGTAGGAGTATACAGGAAATGACATGTAACGTACATGAAGGCAACAATAGGCAATTTTTGCGTGGATTGTGGATACGCCATATTGCTACGTACCCAGGAATGTATTATTGAATTTACGTAGATAAAGCTAAACACAGTATATTCGTTAAGTTGTTTCAGGTTCATTGTTCTTCTAAATTCGTGTAGAATTCATTGACTCTTGAGGTGGGCACAATGTTTTGTGTCACTAGTAACCGCGTTTCCAATTATCCTTTGAACAACGGCGTAACTCCACGATATTTCATTTGTTTTGCTTGCTAATTATACAACTTAGCCACTCCCTGGTCCCCAATTAGTTGCTCGCAAGTTAGTGTTTTCTTTACTCATCCACCTCCTGACCATGCACTTAATTAGCGTCTGCTGGCCGGCACTAGACAAGCTTCAGCGCCAGCTGCAGGCGAATTAATCGCCTCGAGGAACTACTTATTTTACCTTACAGATCGATGCTCCAGTTAAGTCACGCGTTCTCACACTTCCTGCAGGACTTTCAGAGTGACGACCAAATTAATTTCTTATGCGATGCCGGGTTAATCAATCACAACCAGTCACGCAACATTCGGATCTCTGCCCGAAACGTGATAAGATTTTTTTATAATTCGCTTACATTTCCGTAGCTTATTTTGCGACCACGTGATTTGTCAGCGCTCGATCTAATCACTAGTTTCTAAGTCGTTGATTACGTTTGTAAATAATTCAGAATTAAAATTATGTATTTTCTTCTGTTTACTGTGCGTATATATGCATATAGTCTGTTGCTGAATAGTTCTCTTTTCACTGGAGATGGATTTTTTTTCCTATAACTACAGACTCTTTATGAAAACTGTTTGCTGATGTTGAATATTTCTCCGGATATTTTATTTATTTTTTGAACAGTCCTTGGCTAAAAGGTTAGCCGTTTCTACAACTTAGCTTTTCAGTTTATGAATAACTATTTATTGAAATATTGTCAAAAAGTGCAGTGGACATATTCGTACGAAGGTTGTCGTAGGGTATTTTGACTAGCTACAGTGTAGGTTATAGCTATTAAGAATGGCAGAGCTGTTATTTTTCTTTTAACCTCAAATTTCAGAGCGTTAATTTTTTGACCAGTGCTTACCAGAACATTGCGCGATACACCTCTGTACACTCTTGTCAAATTCAGTAAATAACAAGTGATTCTGTATCCAATTAACCATTAATTACAATAAGGAAAAGTTTGGTTAAAACTTACCACTTATGATTCAGGAATTAGAATATATATGAGGAGCATCTTTTCAAAACTAAATATCTGCACAAAATGTCTTTACAGGAGAGAGGAAAAATATGTATCCTTAAAAAAAAGTTAAAAGTCAGAGCAACAATTGGGTATCAAAAATGCAATGTTTTAGATATGGCACATTGAGTTTTGACAAACAATGGCTATAGTACATTTTGAAAAATAAAAGGGTTTTAGATATATGAATTGACCATCAGGACAGCAAATGTTTCAAGGTTGACAACTATGTATCTATAGGTTACAGTGCTGCTATCTCTTGCGACAGAATGACAGTAATGTATATGGCGAGTGAGTACAAAAACGTATTGATCTATTCAGTTTTGAAAACAACAAACATTGCAGTGTATATTATAACCGAGATTTATATGGAATTTTAATGAGAAAATTTGGATTTATTCAGTTTTGTTACCAAAAAACGTTTTCCAATAGCCTTCCCAATGGTAAATATTCACTTTAGATCAAAACCCATTCCACCATCATATTTAGTAGAAATGGTTTGTACAAATTTGGTCATAAACAAAATTTTCAATTTTTTGGAGATATTGAGTTTTGAAAAATTGTTCGTCATATTGTTCATATAGTTTTAATGAAATAAACTTTCCCTGTTTTTACTTTCGGTAGTAGACAGTTATGAACGCCTTCTTAAAAAATCCCAAGTTCATCGATGCTGTTTTGTAGTTACGTCCATTAAACTTTTTTTCCTGCTAGACTAAATTATTAAACTTTATTTTCTAATGTTAAATACTTTCAGTTAATGGCTGATAGAGGCAAAGATGAAAATAAATCCAGTTTCATAACAACATAAAAAATCCACGTCTAACAACTGCTGTGATTCGCAATAGGATTCAGTGATTTTAATTTTACAAATCCTGACTTTATTGGTATATAACATTAGATGAAATTTTGTTGATGCTATATGACTATTGGTTCGTCCAGTCTGTTTTATTATTAACATTGTTAATTTTTTATATTATTGTGCCAATTATTAAATTTTATGATGTGTATATCAGTACTCTGTAGCGATATTGATTAAATGACCGCCTGCCTTCATAATTTGCTAATGCTTATTTAAACAAGGAAATTATTTTATTATTAATTCTTGATGCGTTTCTATAACAATTCTCTGTCTGTTTTCTAACGCGTGTCTATTGTTTTTCGGGTAGTTATTTTATTGAGACTGGGGGGTTTGATTATTTCAACTTGTAGAATATAGAACGTAAATGTTGCGGCACCGAGAAAGTTTCATTTTGCAATGGCATAATTAACGTCAAATATTATATGAACCGGATGTTTCAAATTCCATCTCGTCGCTTCGCAAAACCGACCCCGCTGGTAATCGAACCCGGATATTTGTGGGGACATATTTGCGGGGCGATTGGGGGGGGGGGAGCGTTCTATCCACTGCGCCAAGAGCGGTCCGATAAGCTACAGTAATGAGAGTTGTAATTAGTATAATGAAGATAAATTGCCTGGCGTTTACAATTCCGCGTTTATCATTTTTAACAAGCTCATAATATTTTTTTCAGGTGGTTTAAGTAACCCCCTCCCCCTGCCCCACGAGTAATATTTTTTTTTTTTTCACGTTATAGGTAGAGACAATGGAATATCGCAGTTAACTTTCATGCCACCGTATTTAACAAAACAGTGTGGCGTCTTGCGCCCTGTATGATTGGAGGATGGTATTGACGGTTCGGGATAAAGTCAGCACTAAAAAAAGCCTCGCTTAAAGTTCTTTTTTTTTTTTTTTTTTTCTCAGCCAATTCGTATTTTTTCCGCGCGTAACGGCTAACAACGGGAAATGTCTAGCCTCTCTGGATACCACTTGACGTTTGCGCTTGTAAGATAAATTGTGCAGTCAGGTGCAGTCGGTAGGAGCCGATATAGTTTGACAAAAAAAGTTTGTTAAGAATATAAAATACAAGTTTGTCGATTTCTGTTGATTTTGTTTCAGTATAGTTTTATTTAAATAGGAAACTACATGTAACTATATTTCGTAATGTTGCTGCCAGCTATATAATGAGTAAGGCAACTATAGTTAAGGCTCGGTTGCAGTCGCCATATTGAATTTTATTATTGTTCGCTTAGTTGGAATTCTTAGAAGAACATTTTTAAATCGGTGACTATACCGCAAATTCTATTCACCTTAACCTACTATACAAGCATGGAAATAGAGCTGGTAATGTATAGTTAGGTCGCAATTTGTCGGGCAAATTATGAATATAAAAAATCTGCCACACACATTGCGGCGTAATTATATGTTACCAGCTGAATTGCAAGGTCTGTACTGTAGCGAAATGTAAATAGAATTTTAGGTATAATCGTGTATTTAAAATTTTTCTTCTATGAATTAAAAAAAAAAAAGCGAAAAATAATTAAAATCCATATGATGACTGAAACCTAGCTTTAATGTTGAATTATGTGCATTAACTGCTAGTGATATTTTTCAAAGGTAACATTTTTAGTACTCACTTTAATACGAACGACAATGTAGTTGTTAAATGACAAATCATAAATAGTCAGTAGCGGTGCACAAGTTATCATTGTTCCAGTCAGATGAGGACACGCCAATAATGAAAGAAAGTCAGATATGGACATGTAATATTAAAGACTAGGAAATATCCCCCCCTCCCCCGCAACATATCGGTGTTCTTAGGTATACGTCCATCAGAGGCCGGGAAATGCGTACATATTTGGCATTTGCGCGTCGAAACACGGCAGCGGTTGAATTAACTTGCTCACAGTTCGCTTGCTCGTGCTCTCGCACCGAACTTGTCGCACGTATACGCTTCCAGTGGATGAATCGCCCGACTCGCAGACGGAAACTAAAGTGGAGATGTCCCCCGCGTGTGCAGTAGGACGCCTTGTGCGTTGGTCGGTTCTGCCGTCGACGCCCCAGGGACGCCTGAGGGCGCACGAAGCCGTGCAGGTTCGCCGCCAATCAGCCGGGGCGCTAATTACAGAATGCCTCTGTTGGCTGCTATTGTTTCCTTTCTGGGCCGCGCACCGCCAGCCTCATTTTCGAACATCCCCATCTCGGCAGCCTCCTCTAGCTTTCTACATTACGCATCCCATTCCCCCACTCCTTCCTATTTAACCGCTCAGTATAATTCTATGTAGTCCTTAGAAGTAAACACTGGCTTCCCATTCTCTGGCTGTGTGTTCTGCTCGCGAAGTACTTGCACATACAACTGTCGCACTGCTCCGTTAACATTATTGCTCTCTCCTTAACATTTTAACATTTAACCGCGGAGTGTACGACACAGCCCGCACTTGCTCATACTTCGGAAAGTTTCAGCTCCCATCGTACTTCTGCTCCGCCGTTATTTCCCACACCCTCGATTTTGAACATAATTTAGCAATATAAATAAACGTTAAAAACTCCGATTGAAATATACACGTTTTTGAAAGTCAATTGGAAAAACTACAGAACAAAAATATTTTATAATGCTATTTGTAAAATTTGTGTGCGAACTTTTATCCAGAATTATGCAGTTTTCAAGCGTGACCTCTGCTCCGCAATTAAATGTTCTAGATTCCGGCGTCAGAGATTGTTTCTGCAGAAATGCATTAACTTAAATGTTTTGCTCGGAATGTTGGCAAAAACTGTCGAGGATTGCTATTTTTGAATTTTGGAAATTTGTTACGAGACACACACAATTTAAACTGATGATTTTAGCTCTCTGAATAATGTATCGTGCCCTTTTAGAGGGCATGGATGCATTAGAAACATAAAAGTGGTTAAAATGTACATGGTACTTGGTAAGAGTGGCCACATTAGTTACCTGCTCAATGTTTTGTTTCGTGACAACTAAATTAGTCGCTGCAATTGCATTCATGACACTTTTGTGAGGATTTAGAAGTTTACGCACGCTCTCGGAACATCTGCCACAGAACACGTGCTATATGTCTTTGACCTGTTAGTTGTTACCAAGAGCGAAACGGTGTTATGTAACGAAATTTGTAATTTTTGTTACAGAAAGTTTGTAGTTATTTTAAAATCTTTCAGGAAAAATCATTTAAAATTAAGTTCCATATACTGTAATTAAGAACCACTTTAGTTATACTACTCTGTTTTCATATGTCGTAAAATATTTTTAAGGTGCTTAGTTATAAAAAATACTTCTACTAATTTAGAATACATATTACGTAAGTTAAAATGTTTTGATAAATCATGTATGTGCAAAGTATCACAACTTTAGATATACTAGTATCTGACCTACATTATGACAAGAATTCTAACGGCCGAATGAGCGAGGATCGGTATATTTTTAATTATTACAAAAGTATTATATAAGATTCTGTTTGTGACTAGGAAGTTATTTGTTAATGAATTTTGTCCCGTCATAAATACTTTTACTTCTGGTGATTTCCTGGACGTATGCAAAGACGAACTTTGGGTACGAACGTTTCAAACACGGGGATAGAGCCTACAACTGAACACATTATAAACAATTAACGCGAACATCGTGCGATTGTTTCTATGTTTCGTGCTCAAAATTTAGCTATTAACATAAATGTAGGCTACTGGTCGTTTCATTGTTCTTGGAAAGAAGTAATATTGGTAATTTTTCTACTTTATTTTCGTTAGAGGTTCTTTTTACTGAGTTTCCGTGTTAAAATCATATGATTGTGTCTGAAATGTTAACAAAAAAAATCATATTTCAATTTAATACTAAAGTCCTTCGTCGAATATCAATATGCGATACAGAAGTACTGTTCCTTGTATAATTTTTGCATATCGTAAATTTTTAAATACTGCACATGCTCGAACGTATGTTCAAGAAGTTTAAAGTGACGTATCTGTTTAATGATAGTTGGGTTAATTAATACGTTTTTAAATATGCAGTTGCATGTCTGGACTGAGCTCGATGACTGTTTCTTTACTGTCGATCTACGATGTTATTGTAGAATCATTAACTTTGCGGTTTTCCGAGTTCACATTTGTTCACGAATTGAGAAACCTTTCCCAGAACTGGTTAACTCAAGTTGATAGCTACTATAAAGGTTTTATTCTGAAAAATATTTTGACCTAAAGCTGAGAGACGTGATATATACTTAGGCCTACTTTGGTCGAATGCCGAGGGAGATGGGCTAATATGTGATATCCGCTTCTGTGTTTTAGTACACTGACCTGCTTGTAGCATCAGTGTTTTTTATTCACAACTTATTTATTATTTACTTTATTTTGTGTAATTTTGATTACAAAGTCATTTTTTTCCTTTAATATCATAAAATACAGTCCAAGAAAGTATTTGTATTGACTTATCGTCTTATTATTGATTATGAGACATGCGACTCAGTTGCAGTAATGTGAAGAAAGAACATTCATCAAGACTATTACAGGGTACTGTGACCTAGTATGAAATGCTAGCAGAACACATTAGTGACCCCGTACCACGCCACGGAAGACGTATTGGGCAGGGAAAAAAATAGGAGTGGGCTAAGAGTAATGTAACGACTACCCTCAATCCTATTTGCAAGAGGAAATAAACTGGTTAAACATGCGCTGTAATGCCGTCCATTATCCCTACATAGACATCGGTGTTCACTTAAGATATCTGTGTAGAATCTAGGAACTGAAGGAAGTGGTACACAGAAAATTTAAATTGTTTTGATAACGTTAAAATTTTTGCGAGATATGGATTGTTTTGTAGACATACGTTGTGACTATTTTCTACTCTAATGAAACTTGTTTAGCTGTCATAGTTTTTGCATAATGGCATGCCAAAGTCCAACTTTGCAGAAAACGGTATTATGGACGAAAGGGAAATTGACTGACTTGTTGAAATGAACCGATTCACTCTCTAGGACAATGTCACGGCCTACATCAAGACATGCATACAAGCAGCATTTATTTTCCTTTTAATTAAAAAAAAATAAAAATATATTAATTTGGTTATATAATATATATGTGTGTGTATGTGTGTGTATTATACATATTAATAAACCAATAGTATTATTTTACTTGATAATTTACGTGTTACCGTTACAGTTCTGTGTTGGTATAACAATTGTTTACACTCAATAAATATATAGGCCCTGTCAACTGCCGGATGATACAAGACAAACCACTCATGCCCGACCAAAGTAGAAGAGTGACGTAAGAGAAATATATTGTTGATTAACATAAATAATTCTTACATAGTATCAGTTTCATAGGTTTGCTATATTCTTCACTCTAAAAAATAGTTTGTAAATTTACCAGACGTGCGTATAGGAGTGCTAAAAAAGTAGGTATGGTATAATAGTTTCCCAGACATCCATGGTAGCACTCCTAAACCTAATTATAAAACAGTCAAATGCGTACTAAAGTTACCAGACTTGTATTGTAACATTTGTAAACGTTTGCATATTTACAAGACGGAAGTATGGTAACTGTCCCATACTGCGTCTGGGATAATAACTTCTAAACATTTGTGGAGGTTTTTTGACAGTGTTGGTCTCGCAGTTCTGGATAAAACTGTGTCTCAAGTGGTGCGAGATAGATTATCTGATGTATCAGCGATTTGAAAAGTTACATCAAGCATTAACAGGAATCATTAGTAATATTTCGGATGTAAAATTAGTGTTTGCGCGTATTTCCGCGTCTCAATAATACCATAACTACTGTGACCTGCGCCTAGTGATATGCAACCTGTGCTGCAGTCGTATAGGCTATTCAGGATAAACTGAGCACTGCTTACAATATTCTGTGAATCATTATACCGCCATCTTTAGTATTTTAAATACAGAAACTCCCATGTAACTGAAAACTAGTGTAAACATTTCACAACTCTCAAAACATTACTTCTCTGATCCCAATAAATGCATTTTTTTTTATTATTGTGAGTGTTGTGAAGTACTCACGCTAAAGTGAACCACCTGTAGTCGCGCCGCGTTGTGCACACGTTCTAGGGCTAGGGCATCAGCTTTGAACACAGTTACATTGTATTAATATTCTTTATCCGATTTGTATAGATAATGTAATGTATTTATGTAAATATGTGCTACGTACGTATCATAAGAGACGATGTCAACAGTTGGGCATTGAGCTCCATAAATAACTAAGAATATCGTTTTTTTTTCCTACATTGGTAGAGACGGTTTTACATGTGAACTGCTTCATGCTCGTGAGTGAAGTCTGTCCTAGAAAAAAAACCTTTTACGAGTTATTACCGGAGCCAGTAATGTTTGCTGACAAATTTGCCCTTTATTTTTCCGTTGTCTTACGAGCACGTGTGTAGCTATGCTTCATGGACCCATGGTTATAGGTAGTGTGCTGTTGTGCAGAGGCTGTCACTCATTTGACTGCCAATCAGATAAAGGTTACTGTGACACGTCGCTTCTGTGATTTGTGGTACGACCCCAAGACGCGGAAGTTGGAAATTTCCAATCACTGACCATGAAGCAGAACTGCAGATGTGCACATACGCATTCAAACTAGTTTATGCAAAATTCTTTATACCAAAAATCTGTGAAATAAGTTCTCTGACAAAAACGTTTCTGATAGTGGTGCTTTAACGTTCATTTTAAGGGCTGAATATCTACGTAAGGTATGTTTAGAGATTATAGTACATCGCAAACATTTTTGTGCCAACATACCCTTGAAAACACTGTTGTTTCTTGCTACATGTATGATTAGGTGATAAACGTCAGACACAACGTAGCTGTCTACAGACCAGTAATAGACATAAAATATTACAATAGCGGGATTCTTATTGGCTCAGTCAAATAGGGCAACAGGTACGCATAATCGAAAGTCAGTATTTTTTTTCGGAAGCTGAATGCAAGTTGAAACTCAACAAACTATACAGTTTTCCCGCTGTAAACCATCGCATCTAGGCAGTGGCGTTGCTGAGATTTGTGAATTGAGGGGGGGGGGGGTGACCTGGGAATATTATAAAGGTACACCAACCACCTGATGTTGGCAGGGGGTCCGGGGGCCCTCCCCCTGGAAAAATTTGGATTTCACGATGCAAAATAGTTATATTTTAGCAGTTTTTGTAACATGAAATTCAATATAGTTTTCGTTCAAATATATCTGTTTTTTTTTAATATGAAATTTATTTGAGTGAAGAAGTTAATAAAGATATATTTTTTCAAACCTAGTGCCTTGCCCACTCAAAATCTTAAAAAAAACTTTTTCCTCAAATATATTGTGTAGGCCTACATTGTCCACTACAGTAGTTGGCAAGCATAGACAATGGCTGAAAATGTACACAGTTATTTTCAATACTTAACATTACAAAACGTAATTAAAACATTATAAATAACTTAGTTCAAAATATTTGTGCTAGTTGAAATGTAGCACAAATAAATAATCATACAAAATATATACAGAATGAAATAATCAATTAATGATTGGAAAAAACAAACTTAACAAAAAAAAACTAATGAATAACCATATCACACTATTTCAACAACACTAAAAGTTGTTAATAAAAGTGACATTAAAAAAATTCAGAAATATATTGTTTTCAGGCTTTACAAAACATTAAATTTGCTTAAATCTAAAGGGTGATGAATAAGATAGAACAAAGCACAGTGTTCCTCTGATTTCAAAAATTCACATAAAATCTCAATTATCTTAAAGTAAACAAAGGTAAACAATAACTCTACCAGAATATGCACATTTAAATCAATATAATTGTACTATTTAAGGTTTCGGTTATTCCAGTCGGTACAAAAATTGTTTTGCTTTTGCTAATAATTAAACTACGAGGGACCTTGGTAGTTTAAGTACTTTTGAGTCTCTCGAATTTAATACATAATAACAAGTTTTCCACAATTTTTTTAAATTGTTTTTTTTTTCCAGTTCAGTTTGAAATTCGTACGCCTATTAGACTGTGCCAAAATATTTAATATTTCGTCTGGTGATACTTGAATTTCCCTGTAAACATTAAGAAGCGCCAAGCCATTTAATCTTTCTTCTCCTGTTGTGTGCCGAAGATAGCTTTTTATGCGTCGTAGTGTAGAGAATGGTCGCTCATTGGTGCTAGTTGAAATAGGCAATGTAGCTAGTATCTTCAAGAAACGATTGATTGTTGGGAAAATGGCTTGATTACATTCCAAATAGCAATCAATTGCATTTTTAGACTTTTCTGAAAGCTGCGCCAGTGACTGTTGTGGTTGAACTGTTCTGCAAGTCCTCTTCATAAAACGTAGTCAACTTTTTCATGCTGCTCAGATGTTGATCTGTTGGAGAACTTGATTTTCCATCTGGTAATAAGCATGCAGAGCTGCTCAGTATTTATTTGTCTGTTAAAAACAGCTGGTTCATTTCGTTACAGATGAAGTAAAAAAAAAGTGGAGAAAAACACTAATTCTAAAATATTCTCCCGCCGATTTTACTTTAACATTGCATCTGTGTGTCTGGTGACCAGTTATGCGAGGTACGCACATTTCCAACCCAAGTTTCTCGGGCATTTCGGTTGCTCATTTGTATATATTTTTAAACTAAGTTTCTGCTTTTCCTCGTAAAGACTGTATTTCGTCATCCACAAGAGATACCTTGCTGACTGCAGCATTCAGGTCTGTGTCCTTTGATTGAAGAATGCGGCATAAAGGAAGACTGATGGAAAAAGCTATTGCAAGAACTTGCAAACAAACTAAAAATGTTGGTTGCTCAATAGCACAGCGAAGCTGTAATGCCATTGAAGATATGTCCGTATCAGTCCAGTTTGTGATTTCTCAAAGAGCATCATGAACAGCAACCAACATTTCCTCTAGTAAAATTATATCATCATGCCTCTCAATCCATCTGGTTTGGACAAAACTGTTTTAGTCTTGTAGCTTTGGACTGGGGACAAATTTTGTGTATAGACTGCTCTAGCACACAACGCTTGGCAGTGTTAAAGAAAGTACAAATCTTTGTAGCTGTACCTAGGATATTCCTTACAGGAGTTACTGTACATGATGAACTGAGAGCCAAGTTTAGACTGTGAGCAGCACAGTGGACGTATAAAGCACAAGTACGCTTCTCACGTACATACTTCTTTATACCATTACATTTTCCACTCATTGCAGAAACCCCATAATATCTCTGGCCCCTCAGATACTGTACTTTCACTCCAAATTTTTCCAGTGAACTAAGTAAGACATTGGCTAAGTTTTTTTAGTAACATCGCTTACTTCCACAAACTGAAGAAAATCTTCCCTGATTTTGTTTTAAAAAGTATATCGCACTCCTATGCTGAACTGTTCAGTCGTGGATACATCTGTAGTCTCACCGTCTAAAAATGTATAGCACTCAGCTACTAATTTCCCGAAAACGAAATCATTGCAAGCACTTAAAACTTCGTTTTGAAATGTTGGGGACAAGTATAAGTTATTTCTCGGCCTTTTATCGAGGTGAGTTTTGAGAGATGTGTCCCCACCTTCTACTTGGAAACGCAGTAGAGCGCGAAAATTTCCATCATAGCGTACAGTATCGTCTGAAAGTGTCAGCGGACCACAGTCCCTATGCCCTCGTAATGCTATTCCCTAACGTCCACAAAGTATAACTACTTATGATAGGCAACACAGCTTTTCTGTTTTCTTCAATTTGGTTTCCCAAGACAGAATTTTGTTTACAAATCAACTTTTTTTTCCCATTCCTTTAGCAACTGAAAGCAAGTTTTCTGCATTCAGGACACACTGTTTGTGATATTCTGTACTTTCATGCAAATGGAACTGTTCTACAGCATCTTTCCAACGTCTAAATGGCTTCTGGACTAGTGCCCCTAAAGCATGGTATCCCCTTCCTACTCCACTCTCACAGCAAAATAAAGCACAATACTTACAGTATGCACCATTTGCGAATTTGGAGTACAGCAACCATTTCCATATGTTTAACCATAGTTGTGCTGGAACTTGAGGTTGCGTTTTCCACTTCTAGGAAATGAGTAGGGAATATCTGGTGTCAGTGGATTTCTAGTACAATTTTTTATTTATAAGAATCAAAAGCATCTTAGGAACAAACCGGACAGTGCCGACAACAAACATAATTGTTTTCCGTATTTTACCAGAAGTATGGTAACTCCAACAGTACTTTTCGTTCCGTATATAATACTGCCTTTATGATATTTCCTGAACTTTGAGAGCTCAATTCTTGAGAGATACTCAATGGTGTACGTGGACAATTAAATGCTTTGTCACTACCGGAAATTGCCTTTTTTTTTTTTGTGTGTGATTTTACGAAATGGTAGCTAATTATAATTTTGTGAAACAGGTATTCGTTTATGATAGTAAAAATTCGGATTAAAGAATTCCCACAACCAACGTTCCCTTGGGCTACGACTCCGAGTTTGTACGCGTTGGATTTCTTATAGATGGACGGTAAAGACCTCGATGTTAAGCGCTGACCAAAATCTCTCACTCTTATAGACAGGTGTTTTTCAAAGTTCTTTATCCGTGGTGATTCGACGAATATACGGAATTTGCTACCGTTTACACAGTTTACGGGCGAAATGTGGCAAACGTGTCATATTTGTCCAATATTCGTACTCGTTCATGAATGATGTTTTTTTAGTTTTGTTTGCCTAGTACTGTCCGTCGCATTCCGCCTCGAATGCTTTTGAATTTTCAGCATCATCGGGTGGTTTATTTACGCCCGGGTTTAGAACGACCCTCGAGCAATAAAAACATCTGATGGTTTATATGCGGAGGTCCTCGGTGGCCGTAGTTTTCGTCGCGTTGTCGGCTTCTAGTTGTTGGTCGTCTGTAGGTCCGTGTTTTTATTGTTTTTTTTTTTTCTGCCGCCCCTCCCGCGATGCAGCGGTCGTTACCTTTCCACGCGGCTGCACAATTGCTGTCGGAGCGAGCCGCGGTCGTTTTCGGTAAACAATGCAGCTTTGACGCGATGGTCGGTCCTCTTTGTCATGCGCGAACGTAGGTGGCACCATCATCGCCGCCTACTGCCCTGCTGACACGAGGCAGACTCCACAGACTCCAAACTACCAGACTTCTTTACATTCGTCGGCAAGAACACACTGCAGCCATTTTGGGACATGTAGTAGTTTCTCCGGCTTTGGTCGAGGGGCCAGACCTCTATTATCCCACCTAGGCGAACCGGGTTTGATTCCGGATTCTGTGCATGTAGGAAACTTGTCGAACGTTCACGTTGGCCGGCAGGTTTTCTCGGGTGACTCCAGTTTCCTCGCCTCTCATTCCGTCGCTGCTCCTCACTCTTATCAACCTAATCTCATCCATTCTTCGGTCCTGACGGCGACCAGCTTGGCTCGTTAGTCCAGCAGCCGGCCTAACCTTCACCCCAGCATTCTCTCATACACCATGGGCACACGTAGTGGATTTTCGTTTTTATTAGTTTTCTCTTGTTTTTCCGAATTCACCGCAGGTAGTAAATATTGTATTAATTTAGCGGAAAGAGATAAACATAAATAATATATTGTTTAAATATCCAGCGATCAAATACATTTGCACAGGCTACGTCATTTTCGAAAATATTTCTGTTACGGTCCAAAGGCAGTTGACGATAAATCCATGTATTGCCAGCTAAATAGGCCTACTTCATAATTTTAGAGGTTTTTCAAATAATAACAGTAAGTCATTCTTAACGAAGTGTGTGATTTAAACAATTTTAATGACAAAATGTTTGCATCTTTTATCGTTGCCATAGGTTCGTAACTGTTGTCTTCTGTTTTCTTCATGATTCTGTAAAATGTTTTCAGATTCTCTACATGTCTATAATCTTTGATTTGGTTACAGACAGTAAAATGTTGCTATACGCTGCAGAATGTTTTTTTTCGTACTAATTCTGGGGAAACAACAGTAAGATGAATTAATTTTAAAGTAATTTGCAGTTGAGTAAAACTTTTTTTAAACTATGGTTTCGTCTTTGATATTTTCCTATTTGGAGACGTACATTTCATAATTATAATAAAGTTGTCACCATTTTGCACATTTTTCTTTTCTTGTTTATTACCAGTACCGTTCGTTCCATCGTTTTAAAATCCATAGCTTCAACACTATTCATCATTCGTAAAAAAAATTATGGTGTGGTGGTAATACACCGGACTGACATTCGTTAGTACTGTCTCGTTCACAGTCCAGCCAACCTGACTTCCGCTTGCCATGGTTTTCAGAAGTCACTCCGCGCGAATGCTGGGATGTTTCTCGCTACAGTTTATGGCCGGTTACCTTTATTCTTTATTTCTGTCTGACTGATTGGCTTCATCTCTAATAGCTTCTCTGTCGACGAGATGTTATTACCAACCGGCCTATCTCGTTAATTAGTATTAGCAAATAGACCTTTGATTTAAGGGTATTGGTGCATGGAAGAGAGATAATTTTAGTGTGCCATATTGCCTTTAAGTTACCTCTGTTGTTACCTGCATAGTAAAAGTTTTGCTATCTGACTTGAAGTGCTTATATTACTCACGTGACCAAGTAGTTGTCTAAAGCGAATACATATTTTGTTGTATGGAATTGACAAATTTCGGCACAAGTCATCGTTTCACTTTAGGCAACGACTGATTGGTAAAATCAGTACTATAATTACTTCAAGTCATAAAGTAATGCTTTTATTTTCATTCTCTTCGTCACTTATTATATCGCATAAAAGACATGTGAACGACCCGACGTTCCGAAAGTGTGCGACTGTGCGTACACTACTAAAGTCATACGAACGCTTCGTAAATGCAGTTCTAACAACCAGTGTTGTTGTCAGGACACGTAACTTCGTGCAGGTAACTATGAAGGCCTTTCTGAAAGGCACCATGTGCCGTTGAACAATTTGTTGCCGTTCTCAATGCACCAATCCATTAAAATAGTAAGTATCGTATAGGGACGGTGTCCAGGTCCAAGGTATCGTACCCCGAATATACAATTAAAATTTGACCCTAGGAACCTGCCTGCCCCAGAATATGACAAGAAATGAGGCCTTCGTTAAAGAAGTGACGGAATGCGAAGAACAGAAGAAAGCGGGAGTATCCTTGTCAAACTTGTCGGACAACGGCAACGTCCGCCATGTTGCCCACACGCGAATAATAGGGAATTGAACCCGGGTTGCCTTTGGCGGGCAGCGAGTTCTCTAGCAACTGCGGCAACAGTGGGCCCTATTATTTAATTACAGTGCGGTTGAGGCGGTTGTGGTCACAGTTAATTTCGACTCGGCGACATGCCGATGACCCAGTTTAGAAGGAATACAACTCTCTCTCTCTATATATATATATATATATATATATATATATATATATATATTTATATACACACACACTTATTTTAATAACTACACTTACTAATTTTTAATGTGATAATTTCATCTAAGGGAGACTATAAACTTTTTAACCACTTAGAGAGTTGCCTATGTACTTTCACTCGTAAGAACATCAACCAAATTTGTTAGTTACCAAAAGTAATCAACGAAACTCACATTTGTAATGCATTTAATTCTAAACAGGATTTTAGAGATGTTTCCCTTTTGAGCTGGACCATCGATATGATGTCACCTACAGCAACCACGCGACTCCTAAAGGTGCCGAACATATTTTCCCCAGCGCAGCTCCCCTCTCCCCAGTCTGCCTCAGTTTGCACGGGCGCTGTATGTTTGGCGACTGTTTTGTCAATTAGCCAGGCTCGTGTTTGCATTGTCCCAGGCCGTGTTCAGCTGGCGCCCCAGTCCTGGTGTTACCGCCCCGTCGATATCCAGGGCTGTCGCAGCTTCGCCGGCCGCACCGGGCGTTCGGGGTTTATTTTTGCGCCCAGTCGTCCTTCTGAGGCAGAAGAATATCCTCTGGGCGTCCAGCGTTGTTGTAACTCTGCAGGCCTGGCATGTCGCTAGCTGAGCTTTTATTTTGTGGACGTACGTAATTGCGAGTGTATGTTTCCAAATTGCTTAAAAGCCTTCAGCAAAATTAAATAACTGAACATAAACTGAATGATTTGTTAAATGGAGTTTAATGACCATAATTTTGTACCTACGTCCATGACGAGCGATTGCCTAAAGTTATGTTACTCATAATCTCGAATTGTTAAAATCTTTCAAATATAATATTATACAGGTTGTTCATAAATACTTTTACAAACATGGAGAGTGTGTTCCTTACACCAAAACTAGAGAAAACCAAAACATACTTACTGTTTGAGTTATTAATGAAAATCTGATTCAGTGTGTATAAGTTTGACAGTGTCACCGGTGCTAATATCAGGAACTCAGAATAAATGTACGAAATTACAGCATCTCGCTTCCTCACACACATGCACTGTCGCACCTTGTCGAATTCTCCCATATCCGCCGTAGAGGATACAAATGAAGGCGTCAGCACGTTTCTATCCACATCATAATGCAGTTATCTAACAACATTAATTTGACTACCGGTTACCATGCATCAATATTAACTAAGCTTTAATTAATAACTCAAAAACTAACGATTTTCGAATGTTTATATGTTTTTTGTATTACACCCTCCAGGTTTGTAAACGTATTTCAGAAATATCCTTTATGTATGCCTGTGTGTGTGTGTGTGTGTATGTGTCTGAGAGAGAGATAGAGTGTGTGGGAGAGGGGTGCAGGGAGGAAGGGACGGAGATGACTGTCTGATCCCCCATGTATTCGTCATATTCATTAACATTATTTTACCTCCTTCTTTACATTCCACACTGGGTTGTGTCACGTGGGTGAGAGTGAACTAAAATGTGAAGTATGTGGAACTTTCAAGTAGCTGTACCGTAACTACCAGCGCACTCTTCTATAAGCAAGTGTATATTCTATAAGACGAGCGAACCGCATAAATAAGTCACATAAATGATTGTATTTGTGTGTGCATCTGTATATGTGCGTGATATCTGTTACTGGATGCTAGTTTGAGTGCAAAAACATTTGGCACCTCTTTAGCCATACGGCCATTCATGATATTGTGAGATTTTATTATTATTATTATTATTATTATTATTATTATTATTATTATTATTATTATTATTATTATTATTATTATTCACTGTACTCGCATTTTCTCAAACAGCCTAGTTAATGCAACCAACTCTTCGGCGCCCGTATGCTGTTCTGTTGGGAATTGTGATAATGCAATAATAATAAAACAACCGTTTGTTCTGAAAGTTTTTGACACATAAGACATATATGTATATAAGCCGGATTCTAGTACAGCTGGAATAATAATAATATTTTCAGTGTACCGTTCTGTGTGCTGGATATTTACTGAAACGGTTGCATGTGTCTAGGTGTGTAGAGTTGCCTTCGACTAGTGTTTTTTTATCTTATTTGTACTCCGAAAAAGGCAGCTACCAAATAACAAAAATGATAACAATTGTTAATATTATCACTATAGTAGCCTACCGTAAACCGGGGTTACTTTGACTCTTTTCGGGGTTACTTTGACACTTTAACGTACTAATTTTTGGGTTTTCTGGTAAATAAACAGATAATCTGAGCCTAGTATTTTAAATAATTCATTTTATCCTTGTAGCTAATGCTTGAAACTTTCGCCAATAAATAACATTAAAACCAAAATTTTGAACTGTCAAAGTTACCTCGCAATGTCAAAGTAACTCGGTTTACGGTACCTCTTTATTAAAAATAATTAATCAACTAATGTTTACAGATATAGAAACGCACAGAATGCCATGAGTTTCTTAGAATTAAAACAAAAATTAAATCTAAAAATAAGGTAATTACTCACGGTTCTGCTTAGATTTACGAATTATTTTTAAATATATTTTTCGTGGTGTCATTACTATACTTCACCTGCCGTCTTTATCTCCATTTATACTTTTATAAACTCCACGTATCTACTGATACTGGAAATACTGGAAATGTTCTGGAAATATTTTTACACGCTGGGAATACTGGAATTAATGTTTCAGTACCGGGATTTTTGTGGTCTATCTTCAGTAAATGAAAACAACAAAATCAGCTCATCCAATTGTATTTTTATTTCAATATTTTTCCACCCGATTTCAGACATTTTTGGTATTAGAAAAGTTGTTTACGTAGATACAGGTACTGTCGCAGATAACACGTATGGTCTGTAAAACGGCAAACGATAGTCCTGGTACATAAGATTTAAGGATACGAAACATACCGAATTCGTCACTATCCAGAGTGGTTTCCACTGGAAATATAAAGTTATACTGGAATATACTTGAATTTCAAATCTCCAAGACAGTAGACATCCTGAACTCGCAAATGTATGGCATATATTTTGTTTGTGACTTAGTATATCTGGAACTGGTTTTGTTCTGAAAGGTTTTTATTCTCCTTTGCTAGCTTAGCGTTCTTCTAAAACTGGCTTCAACAACAGTGAAAATATTTTTTTTACAGATAAAATCTTGCGCTGTAGGGGTATTACGTATAGTTTTATGTCTACAACTTGTGTAGACTCATTCGGACAGTAGACCTATGTATTGGCGGTCTAGATATAATGCTGCTGATTTGAAATGACGGACAGTTGTCGGGAAAATAATTTTATTTGTGAAAGAAGTTTACTTTGGAAAATAATTTAGCAGGTTCAAAAGCTAGCCGGAATTTGCTGAAAAATACTGTGTACTATATGGTGTGGTCTTGAGCACGAATATAGAAGATGGAGGAAGAGAATGTGCTCGAATATTTCGTTGTCTGAATGCGGGTAACGGATTAGAAGATAATATTACGCGAGAAAATATAGCTGCTAAAGATAAAATAAGTAGCGGCAAACGAAGTGGCTGTGCTGTATTGTGAAGCGAGATAAAGAAAACTGCAGAAAAAGGTAAAATGTGATGGCTGGCGGGATGGTTACTACCCTACAGAAAACGCGGTACTGCATGTTGTTAGAGATCCGTATTATTTCTCCAAGTGTCTTATAATACTATTATACGTTTAATATTAATTTAATTATTACAGTTTATTGTGGTGGTACAGGTCTTGTTTTTTTTTTTTTTTTGTATTGTTAGGGACGTGCAAAATTCGCTTTGTTTTGTTGCCAGCAGACTGTGCTGCAAAGAGCTGTACGCTTGTTCGACGTCTCCCGTTGGCCTAGAAAGTTATGGCCTACCGATGAGAATACGTATGTCTAATATTTTAAAGATTCGCGGTAAGTTGGTCAACCTTACGTAAAGTGGCCACACACGTAATTGACGTCACATATTGTATTTTGGTATACACAGGGCAGTGAAGTCAAGTCACCAAATAAATACGCGAATTTCGCAGGTCCCTACATATTATTATTTAAACATTGAAAATTTACTTTTTTTTGTTAAATTTTGCATTTTACTATCTTATTTGCTATATGTGGTGTAAACGAAAATATAGTTTTTCTTTTTCATTGTGTAAACGATTCAGTTCGTATATGTAGTATCGTTTGGAATGGTACGTATTCATAGTCTGATTATCATTTCTAGATGGTGGCTATAAAGGCGACGTGTTCCTCCTGTGTTTGGGCATCTGTGGTGTCGCTCAGAGAAGGTAAGTGAATTGACTTCATTAGAATCTCGTGTTGTTTGATGTATCTCTGTGTGTTTGTCTGTATGTTTATACACACAAACACACTAACTTGTGGCTAATTTTCATCCTTGGCTACACAGCAGAGAAAATAATCGCTGGTGGTGAAGACTGGTTTTGAATTTAGGGTGTGACTATTCATTTTGAATGTATTGCATGAAAATTTTACCCCGCTAAACTTTGGAAAAAAAAAAAAAAAATAGCGCCCACCGAATTTAAAACTCTTCTGATAAATGTTGAAATATCTCGTATTTTTTTACAGTATGTTACTAGCAGTACTATCGAGTGGACTATCTTTTATGTTGTACAACTTACTTTAAAATGTTTATATACTTGCTGTTTTGGAAACATGTACCTTAGTTATTAAAACTGATAGTTAACATTGGCGTTCTTAGTTTACCTAACGTACCAATATGGGCCAGATTCGGTGCAGCAGTTTCCGATCAATGATGCAAGAGCTTCATATTCTTACGCGCACACGCTTACAAAATATTTATAAAAATGACGCGTTAGTATACATTATTAATACTTTTTGCATACTGAGTGTGGTTGGAACGAACAGTACGATGCCATCTATGTAAGAAGTATTTTAACAATTTAAAATAAATGTGGTAACGTTCCCTTCTACACTACTATTGAAGCGCCAATATTTCGAGTGGAATCCTTGTATTAGTTTCCTAGATACTATTTTAGAAATGAATTTATTAACGGACTGCTATTTTAGTGAACTGCTGACCAGAAGTGGCTAAATTTTATTATGTTAACTGTATGTAATTAATACATAGGCCCAAGTTTTTTTTTTTTTTTTTTTTTTTTTTTTAAACTTTCACGAATGTAATAGTATTGAATATCACCTTACAACACTTTAATGACCTCAGTTTATAAAATATGTGGCCTAGACGAAGACACGTGTGTTGACACAACTTTGGTAGCATTGTTTATTTGCAAAATGTAGTGAGAATTGCTTAATAGTTTCCGAGATATTACAAAAGTACTAATTTATTTACATAGGACTATCTTTCAAAATTGTGGCTTTATAACATTTCACACGTCTTAGTAACTGCGTAAATTATTAGTTTTCAGACTTACTTATTTTTTGAGTCGCATTCGAATTATTAAATAAATTCTATAATTTTTAACGTAGTGGCATTTAAAACGCCGAACCTACAGCAATAAACTGTATTGAGCGAGAGTTGAAAATTTAAAATTTTAAATATAAAATTTAGTTTGATTTAATCAACTGTTTCACGAAATATACGAAGTGTCTTAATACGTATTTATGCATTCTGGGCGGAAATTGTGAATATACAAGATGCCACTGTAAATTTAGCTTAGATGATGAACTGTTAAGATACCTGGTTTTAATCCATCAAGCTGTTACCAAGGTATGTTACAGCAATCTAAATAATCAAAGGGCCGTCATTTAGAAAGTAAACAGTTTGAATTGGTCGAAATATTTAAATATTTTAGATGCAGTATGTGTACCGAGTTTGAATGTATTTGGTTAACGGAGCCAAACTTTGATTTTATTGCGGGAAGAGGTGTGGTTCACAGATACGGGAAAGTATTCTCTTAAGCATACTTTTCCTTAGGATTGTTTGCTAGTAATCAGTAAATGTTATCTGCGTATATGCGTATTGAAGTTTCACTTAAATTATGTACTTATCCATACAAAAATTTCGTATATTGTTGCCTGTACATTTTTTAAAAGTAGTACAGCATGTAAAGAAGTTATCGTCCTCTCAATTTTCAATCATCATTGTAATTTGTATTTCGATTGAGGTAGTTTATTATGGTTAGTGAATAGTAATTTCAAAATTGGCCATATTATGTTTTGATGGGTGGAGGGAGTGGAGGTTTGTCTGATTTTGCTCCTTTGGTGAAGTTTGTAGTCATGCATGTAGTACTATGATTAACTCTTGTTTTCAAAAATGCGAATGTCTACAATTTGTTTTTCTTACTTAATTGCCATCAATTACCCAGCGTAACTTTTCACACCCAAAACAAAATGTGTGTACTGTATTGTTGCATATTTTTTAGATTTAAAATCATTTTTAAAGAAAGGCTTTCGTCAATACCGATACAGTACAATTTAATCGGGCATAATATCGGGTTTTGCTTTTCTAAAATGCGTAATTGTACGAAATTCAGCTGTGTGCTTTTTTCCGTAACTGTGCAGCTTAAGAAATAATAAGTCGTGAATTTGGCCAGTTCTAGTGAGCAAATAAATAGGTACTGTATTGAGCTTTACATAAATTTCAGTATCTTTAAAAGCCCGAGTCACTCATTATGCTGAAAAATTTTTTAAACCTCTTCTTCGATCAATATCTTAGCAAGATTTATTTGAAAATAATACAGGCTTAATATTAACTACCGTTGTTTGCATTTTGCTCATTTGTTTTGAATAAGTAAATAATAATAATACGTTTAAGGTATTATAACATTTAATATAATAAACATCCGTTTTCTTTTAATAAAAAACACACAGCACTTGGTAACAATTACCCACAAATTCGCAATCTGTAATGTTCCTATAATGATTAGAGACAGTGAAAAATTCGCGCAAATGTTTACAGTCAACGTAGCCTCCAATAAACCGGTAGTATCTTCATCTCACTATTATTGGATGACGGAATTTCGACACTTGTGAACAGTTCTGGAACAAATCACTCACGTTCTCTTTTGAAGCTGTAGTTATTTGAGCTTGTAGAAGACAGAAACAGTGCTTGAAATAAACGATAGTCAATATGAATACAAAACCTTCAGTGTTTTACACAGTACGGTGGATTTTCCAGTGCGTCTAGCCATGCTTGGAGAGTGGGAAATACCAAGAATAGATTTTGCCACCGTATTTTGTAAAACAGTATGGCGGATTGCGCCTTGTATGATTGCAAGATAGATATGTAGTTGGTTAAAGACAAATCATAACTATTGAGTTATTAGTTATCATTGGCCCAGTCAGATAGGGACAAACCTCTCAAATAGCGAAAGAAGAACCTCAGATATGGATATGTCGTATTCAATCCTATATCAGACTATTAGCTTTTTCCGTGATATATCAGTTGTTCCTAATAATGATACATTTCCGGTAACCCCCTGAGTATACAATTTTAATACAAAAATGAGTATGTTCTTCATGAGAAGTGATACAGTCTCTTATTGCGGAGTAAATCAGTCCGCGCTATGCTGCTGCCCCCAGGCGGGGTCAAATGGATATAAGGAGGCTCGGGCTTGCTGGAGTGACTGCTCTGCACGAAAGACAGGCCTTTCGTTCCTATATAATTTTATTATTCATCACAGCATGCGTACGTGGGACAGTGCTACATTCTAAATATATTGAACTTTTCCATACACTTGTGCGGTAAAATGAACAGGTTTTTACAACTATACAAACGTCATTACATGCCATTTATTATAAGTAGAGATAGGAAATTTCGCATAAAATATTTTTGCAGCACTTTGTTTCAGTGCCTTACGTGTGCACCTACATCTCTGCTATGTGGTCGGTGGTTGGATGCCGTAACACCCAGCGTCTAGAGGTTAAACCCGCAGATCACAGATGTGATGTGTGGCAGTTATCCGTGTACTGATTGGAACAGTCAAATTAAAAAGGACTCTACACAAAAACACTCTGCAAATAGCCATGAAGTTGAGCTGCTGTTTGCAGATACGGCACTGAAAAACAAGTGGGGCAAAAAGTATGTATCTACCATTAAAGGCAACCCACAAGTACGTGCAATTTAATTCCATTGTGAAAGAGTGTTTGAGTAGACTTGAAAAGTTCAACATTCGTAGGCACCATCAAAGAGTACATTTGCTTATCGACTGCAGTGTAAAAATTGCACTTTTCATTTTTACTGAATCCCTAAATTCATAGTTAGGAACTTATTCAAATAAGTTTGTGGAATGATTTTTTAAAAATTTCACTTGTCATAGTCTACTCGCAAGAATCAAAATTAATACCATTCGTGACTTTTATTACGTCAAGGCACCAAATTGTTATTGGTGTAGTAATAAACTTGTCATAATGTGGAATAACATTTTTTGCAGTCATTGTTGTTAATACAATTGCTGTGATTGCAACTATTGCATTGTAACTTATTTCATTTTCATTAGTTTATAAGTACTGAAAGCTACAATTTTGTCGCTATGATTGCGAAAGTAAAAAAAGTAACAAAAAACTACACAACGTAACAAAAGAAAATGACACTGCCGTGTTAACCGTTACCAAAAGTAGCACCAAACATCTGGAGGCATGGGTAAAAACTCCTTGATGTCGGTGTAAATGTAATTGTGTGTTATAGGCCTAATAGGAGCCACTTTTAGTGTGGAACGAAGCTCACTAGTAGTGAATGTTTTTTGTTTGCTGTTATTTTTTTATGTGACGCAGAGTCGGGTTCTACTACCTTCGCTATATAACTACTTCGTTATTCCGTTTGCGCTATGGCTTGCGAGACTGTATTTTTAACTCCCGCATTTCAAGCGTGGTGTTACAACTGTGTAGTTAGCAAGGACACGGTGGAAACTTTAACTGGCGAGATAGTCCTCGGTTGTATTTGCCTTGGAACTGCACAGTCACAGCTCAGAGACAAAGGCACCAAAGCGCGGAGGAGGAAATTGGGGTGTAATCTTCCTCGGGATGGAAAAGGCTATCAAAGGCACGTCACACGGAATGAGATCGGGCTTAGGTCGTCCATTTCTGCGTTAAGACCTCGATACCCGAGCACTTGGTGGCCTCTGGCTCGGAGAGTTTAACGGTAATGAACAACAGCGGCTGTAATCCCGATGTATCGCGAGCTAGCATCAACGGAACGCGCCAGATAGCGATTAAACTCGTCTCTGTTTAATGTACCACTGCGTACAATGTGACTGTTACTGTACTGCGAAGTACTGCGTAAAATATCGTAATGATTCTGCTCATGTAAAAGTACATGGTTATTAAGCAAGTTTCGGTACAGTGCGTATCGCTACGTTGTTTTAAATATTTTCGGCAAGGTTTGAAAAATTTATTTTCTTTTGACGAAGGAAGTGTGGTTAAATTTAACGCCTTGACGCAAGAATAATGAGATCGCAGATAGCTTTATCTCGGTTCTTATGGATATCGCACGCAATTATTTTTAAATAACTTCAAAAACTTACTCAAATAAGCTTCTAATTATGAATGAAGATAACCAGTAGAATGAAAAGTGTAATTTTCATAACAAATGTATTATTTGAAGTTTAAAAATGCCCCTGCGTTTGGATAGTTCCTGTTCTACTCTAGCTATTCGGAGGTTACGTCCCTCTGGTTTCTGTGAATGTTAAACAGTTCATTCCTACTCAAAGACTGATTTGTAATGAAGTTGGGGGCCGCGGTGTCCGAATAGTCAGACCATTTGCCTCCCATTAAGGAGATCCGGTTTCGGTTCCTGGCGGGGTCGGTCCTCTGATTTTCGCATGTGGGAATCGTACCGGACGATGCCGTTGGTCGGGGGTTTTTCTCGGGGATTTCATGTTTCACCCGCTTCTCCATTCCGGCACCGCTCCATACTCACGTCATGTCACCCCTCACCAGCGCTGAAGACCTCGATGTTAAGCGCTGACCAAAATCTCTCATTCATTCGTAATGAAGTTAAATGTTGTATTTTCCTTAATAGTAGGAACGTATTTAAAATAAATAACACGTAATGATGTTTGTACACTGGAAAAAAGGTTCATTTTACCGCGTAAGAGTAAGGAAGTACTACTCTCTGACTGTGCGAGAGGAACGTGTATATATTCTTACTAGAGCATCGGGCTCGTATAATACTCATAAATGCTTACCACTCGCTGTAAAGAATAAACTGAGTAATGTAATTTTGCACGTTTTTGCTCAGTATTTTGCTTCGATATATATATATATATATATATATATATATATATATATATATATATAAGAATGTAGTAGCACTCTGGAAAAATATTTATGTATGGAATTGACAAAACATATTGGTATTTTATTGATTTCACGTATAACTAAATAATTTTTTATTGGTTGTTTGTATTTAACGAATTTTTAAGTTCTCTTAGTCAGTGATTCGTATTGTACTTGACAGTTCCATACTCCAAGATCAAGATGCGGTAGCTCAAAGCGTTAAGCAGACTTTCAGAGCTTGCCTTGTTGTTTGCAGATGGCGCTTTCTCGTGAACTTGGAAGTTCATCTTATACACCAAGCTAGATGTACCTGGAATTAACAGCTTTGTGTTCTATACGCGTGGGTGATTGCCGTTTACACTGTAAGTTGGCTGCGAAACTTTCGCAACTAACTTTGATGTTACCAGGGACGCCGAGAGAATGCTATTGACGTTTGTGAATGGAATATACGGTTACCTTACAGATACTAGTATTTTATAAAATACATCTCAACGTTCAGTAAAGTCGTACGAGATTAATCAAGGCTTGATTCGTGTTTGTAGACATTTTGTCTTCATCCTTATATGTATTTTATGGCTTGAAACAAAACCTTAACACCCGGTTATTAAAAGGCAGCGTTTATTTATACCTTTGTCACAAGTACAAGTTTTGTGAATATCCGATGCCTTGAGTGTAAGTTTGTTCACGCAATGCCTTATAATGATCTCAGCATGTGCTGTAGTTATATTTTCCTTAAATGTCAGCTAATATTAAAAACTTAAACCACAACTATGTCAAGTGTAGCAAATTTGTACAGGCCAGTGAATATTTCTACTAACAGTGGGGTATTGCTCTTGAAAATCTTCAAGCAGTAATAGGCACTGTAGTAGTTAAATGAATCCTATGAAAATTGATATTTGGGCACAATGCAAGACGCTCTTGAGAAGCCAGGGCAATTTTAAATAGATCTTCCATCTCATTCAGCTTGTATTTACAGGGATAGAGAAGCCGCCCTCCGTGATTTTACAGCTACCTGACCATCATTTCGGATTTCAACAACCTCACCTTAGATGAACTTGAAATAAATAATTTAAATCAAAATAAAAACGCTGTTTTTGGTGTACAAAATCGAAATAAATAAAGAAAGAACTGAACAAAATAAATAAATTAGGCTACCCTTTCTTTTGCAACTCCTATTCGCCATCTGCTTCCATAGTTGTAATTTGTTCGCATTATTAGTGTCGCCATGTACAGGAATTAGTAACTCGTTTTTTAGTTTGTTTTTCATAGTAGTTGGTGTTTTGCATAAATAAACATAAATTGTGACTAAATCTACCTCTTAGGAAATTTTTGTATCGCTTATAGTTTTTGCGTAATGAGTCGTAAACGTCAAACTTTGCACTTTACGGTTTTATGCACGCCACTAAAACCAACTGACATACCAAACCGAAAAACATTCACTGTGTATAAGAATGTTGTGGGCTGTGATTTGAATCACATGAAAACAATATATATATATATATATATATATATATATATATATATATATAATTTTGTATTTTAAAAAAAATTGTTTAAATATTTAAATTATTATTTCAAAATTCAGCATTTTTATTAAACACAAAAATATTTTATTTTTTGTTTATTATATGTCAAATCATATCTTACAACATCGTTATGCATTGTGAATTTTTTTGGTTTGGTATGTCAGTTGGTTTTGATGGCGTGCATAAAATCGTAAAGTGCAAATTTTGACGTTTACGACTTATTACGCAAAAACTATAAGCGATAAAAAAATTTCCTAAGAGAAAGATTTAATTACAATTTATGTCTAAAATAAGAAAAAACATATCTGGTAGAAACATACAAGTAAAAAAGGCGTTGAAAGCTGTGGTGAACCGCGCCCCCACACAGTATATGATGTTATTAGTATCAAAAGGAGCTATCTCCACTGTGCTAAAATGTACAGTAGAAATAATTTTTATCTAATGCTTATCTACCCGCTTTATCGAGATGGGTTTTGTCTTATATGTTCAACAAAACTGATATGTATGGGAGTATCCAAGGAAACCAAACATATGATTAATGGTTTATTAGATACTTGATATTTAATTTTGGATGTTTCGGTAATAAGTGGAGATTGCTTATTTTGAAACCAGTAGCCTCATATATACATACTCGTTCAAAGTATTTTTAACCCCCGACAAAAAAGGGAGGGGTGTATAAGTTTGACAGCTTTGTCTGTCTGTGTCCTGTGTGCGTGTCTCTTAGTGGCTTCGTAGCTCTAAAACCGATTAACCGATTTCAGTTTTTTTTAAAGCCTGTTTCGTCTGGATGGTTTTTAGCTGTTGTTGATGAAAATCTGTCCAGCTGGTTAAAGTTATGATCTTTTTTTTCGGATTGGTGTAAGTATCCCGTAGGTAATCGAATATTTATTTTACTTCTATATTTATTTCACTCAGTCGACTTTCATTTTGGTAGGCCTGCATGTTTGTAAATCCCGTGGCCCTGCAATGTTACGGTAACCTGGACGTGATGCGGCGCATATGCGCGCGTCTGTAATTCAGTTTGTTAGTTTCTTGCCACCAAGTTTTTAACAGATGTTGTAGTCATAAACATTTTCAAATGCCACATATACACGGATTTCAGAAGATTGGTATTTTGCACTGTAATATGTGTGTGTATACTGGTCTTAAAACTTTATTCACATTATAATATTTAAGTGTGTACTTAAATATCACTAAGTGTGTTAATAAGAATCACATTAATTCATTCTGTAATACAGTATTAATAAGATACGTCCACGAACACCTTAATATCTTATAAAATAAATGTCTGATTTTATTTGATATTTAAAATATTTGTAGGGTTTCAAAAGTTACTAATGATACTTTTAAAAAAATACTCGACACAAAACATTTTATTAAAACGTAAAAAATAACAGTTTATTGTTAGCACTAGAATGCCTCAGGAGACTTCTAAGTAAATGAAATAGGTTGTTGTAATTAGTGAAATTGAATCAGATTAGAACAAAACTACACGACCATATTAACAAAATGACGTATCAACCCAAAAATTTTATTTAACTGTAATTTTGGGACACATCTTTGGGGAATTGGTACGTATACAAACACAATAAATGTAATTTTGGTTGCGGTAATTTATTTTCGATAATGGTATCACTATAGATGGGACTAATGCCCTGGTAGGAAACAGGAAAGGAATCAGCCATGGCGTCTGTTAAGTAACCACCCCCAACATTCTCATGGAGTGATTTCGGTAAATCATGGGAAACCGAAATCAGGATGGGCGAGTCGGGAATCGAACACTGGCCCTCCCGAATATGTTTCTATTGTTTTTAGTAATGTGTACCTCGCTCGGGCAATTGATTTGAAAAAATGGTGCTATTTTTCCATATTCATCCTTTTCCAGGTCCAACTAAGCTCTGTGATATACAACCATTCATTACGACCTCCCAGCGAGGTAGGCATCAAATGTAGATGCACGGCAATCTGTTTTCTTTTCTCGACGGGTCGTTTTATATTTTCTGGTTGCGTCGCGTCGGTTCATTTTTCTTAATACTCTGTGATATACGCCGCCGCGAGAAATATGACTTGTCAGGTTGCTGTCTCGAGGAACAATAAATATTGTAACTTATATATTGCACGTAATATGTTCCGTGTTATATAACGTTGTATGAGACTGTCTAGGTTAGGGATAAGCAGTAAAATAAACTTACGGTAAATATTAAGAAGAGCTTTTCCGAAACAGTGTGTTTTATGGCGACAAATTATTGTTCTGTTTGTGTAAGGCAAAAATGCTTGAAAATGGCTTAAACGTGTTTTCGTTTGTTGTGATTGCTATAACTAGTAACCGTAAAATATTTCTGTTGTGAAAATAATTTGGCATGATTTTTTAGTACTTTTTTGTGACCACAGTTTATCGTTTGATTCTTAACTTACTGTGGGGTGGCAGATGTTAAGTAACGTCTGATTTTTAGTGGGAAACTTGATAGTGATGATATGTATCTTCGACGTTGAGGTTATTATAAACGTTGTCACACAACATGGGACAATGACAAGAACTACATCAGCTTTCGTCGGTAGCGATTTCGGGGAACTGCCGCTGTTATTAAAAACAATCACTTCAAACTTTTTCTTTACCCACTACAGTCCACATACGTATATATTTACGACATAATAATACAAATTGCGCCAACACATTAAAATTGACATGTAACAAAAACATAGCACGGTAGTTTGTGTCTAAATTATATTTTACCAACTTATACGTAAACCACGGGAAACTGAAATCAAGACCGAGCGAGGAGGGTGCGACGACTTTAGACTTTAGTCTCGTATTCGGGAGGACCCGGGTTCGATCCCTGTCTCCGGCTTCCAGATTTCTGTTTTCCATGGTTTCCCGGAATCGCTTCACGCAAGTGCTGGGATTGTTCCTTAAGCCCGTGATCTTTAGTTTATACTGTATTTGTGAAAATAATTTTTTTAAGCTTAAACAAGAAAAAATATTAAAAATCTGCCTGGTAGTTTTGTTTAAAATGGTTTTTCCGTGATAGCTGATTCATAAAGCAAGATATTGCACAGTTTCGACTAAGATGTCGACCATAATTTCGTTAACTACATAATTAATTAAAACAACAATATTTACTTCCTCATAGAAATCAGCCAACATGGTGAAGACGTATTTGAACAAAACTGCCTGACAGATTTTCGATATCTGATCTCGTTTAGGCATAAAAAATTAATATCGCTAAAAAAAAGTAGAAACTAGATAGCATGGCCTTAACAAAGGCCATGGCGGACTCCTCTCCCAGTTCTTTACCTTGTTTCAAGGTCTGTGTCACCCTCTAATGACCTCTCCGTCGACGAGACGCTAAGCTAAGCCGATATCAGGAATGGACGTAGCCGGTAATCGAACTGGAGTCCTCCCGAATGCGAGTCCAGCATGTTACCGTTGCTCCACCGATCTAGGTAAGGGGGCGGGGAAAGAGATGGCGAGAAAAAAGAAAACGTGGGGGGGGGGGGGGATGATGCTCCACGACCCGGGACTGCAGGCATGCTCCAGCGACTTAACTCACGGTGAGTTCAAGGCTGAGGCCTTCCACCCGCTTATAATTACGTCAGCGTTGATCAATACACGCTGCGGTGTCGGAACCGCTGGAGCGACGCACGGTGACGTCAAGTCACGCCTCGTCTGCCCCGTGCCTCGGCGGCGAGACCCCCCGGGGAGGTTAGGCTTGGTGTATTACTGGCGGGGCAGAGCCCTCCCGCACCTCTGTCGCTAATGTCAGAGCACGACACAGAGTGCAGTTGCGCGTGGTGTGACAAGCCGCGTCGAAGCTGTCTCGCGTGTGCATTTCTGCCTGTTGGTTCCGCATGCTATTGTTCTGCCTCTGTACGCGGCGTGTCCGCTGCACGTCACTGATTAGTAGCGACCGGGAAATTTTGCGGCTTCACTGACCTGTAGACTAGCTTCCAAAATTGCCTGTGAACTCAAGCAGACAGGAGCTGCTCATTGGCTGCTTGCTAACAGTCATACCACGTGATTGGGCTTACATATTGTTGCTTATTTATTATTGGCTCTGCGCATTCCAGAATGCGCCTTATAAGTCAAGAGCCAATTGCGAAAGTGACACTAATTTACAGTCGTTTGGATTCTAGCCACTGACATTCAAGATGCAAATTTTCCGTGCCCCTTCTTACTATACATTATACAGGGTGTATCAGTACAGCGGCTACAAACTTTTAAGAGAGATAGAGAACACCCAGACTTTGGGAAATCACATAGCAATGCATAGTCGGAAACGCTTTCCTGGCGCAGTAGTGATGACACAAAACACAAAAAGAACACGGACAAGGGGCGAAAACATGTTTATTATTCTTAATACAGCAAAAAACTAAGAAAAAAGAACGCCAAGAGACATCTATCGTCTTCACCAGCCAAAGACTTCCCAGCATTTTTGTTGTATTAGGATTAATAAACATGTTTTCTCCTCTTGTTCGTGTCCTTTGTTTCTAGTGTTGCGTGTCACGCTACCGCGCCAAGCGTTTCCGACCATGCATTATTATGTGATTTCCAATCGCCTCGGTGTAGTCTGTCTCTTCTGAAAGTTTGTAACCGCTGTACTGATACAACCTGTATAATGTCTTACATAATTAACATGTGTTAAATGTGAAACACGAAAGTTTGTTGAGGTTTATCAATGTAGTACGGTTTAATAAGTGTTGCAAAGAATAGTTTTAGTTTGTGAGAGTTATCTTTAAAATGTATACATTAATATTACATTTCTGGGTATCTATGTAAATCTATTGACTTCAAGCTGGTTAAATAAGTCCTTTAAGGTGGTCGCCTGTCCTGGTCGTCGAGCGGTGTGTATGTCTTCACCCGATAATAGTTTATTCGAAAACTACTCGACATACGTGAGTAACGTCCGCATGGAAGTATTATTTAAATACTGTTACGTGTTTTCTTATACGTTTCCACTCATCTTTAAAGATTATTTCCTTGCGGCCGAACATGGCGAATGTGGGTGTTTTTGTGGTTCCTTTGAGTCATTATAATCTTGCTTCAGAATACTTAGAGATATATAGACGTATATATTACGCACCTTTATATCAAATTTTGCGTCCTAAATGTTTTATAGATATGAGTTGTCTGCGAGAAGACTGCGCGCCAGTTCATTGGCTTGCGCCTAGAAGCTAGGGTGAGGCGTAATGTGTGTACTCTGTCGCCCTTAGCTCACCGCACTTCTTGCCCTCGGAACAATGCAAATACGTTCCATCTAGGCGGCCATATTATGTCCTGGTGTGAGCAAGGATAGGTATACACAGGTGAAATCATACTCTGTTGAGCTCGGTACTGGTGAAACCCATATATATATATATATATATATATATATATATATATATATATACACACACAGGATGTTTCTTAAATAGGGGGACAAACTCCGCTTGCGTGTTCCTCACGAAAAACTACGACGAAAACATATTTTGCACTTTTCACCTAAACGCAATATTAAGGGAGTAATGGGCCTCTGAACATCGAATTTTAAAACAGTATTTTCCTAAAATATCGGTAACTAATTGACATAAAACTACAATATTTTCAGTACTGCTTAATGCTATTGGGATCTGCAAACCAACAGCGAATGTTGGTTGATACCTTCCGCCCATATGAAAATAGCAGGGGGGGCTACCCGCTAATTGTATATAATTTTTTTACCGTCCGGATTTTCGGACATCTGAAGATGGTTTATTGAGTAATGTTACCTGTCTAACAAAAAAGGTCCTCGTGTTGCAATAGTCTAGGACTCATAGTTTTCTTTCAAATCACAATTGAAGCTACAGCGATAGAGTTCCCGAAACAATGGTATCGTGAGTTAGAAACATGTAGGTAACGTTGAATGTGCACCATCAACAATTCAAGGAACACAACAAAATAAACACATGAACGCACTATTGCCTATGCTGTATGCTGTGTATCTTAGGTGCAAAACACAGGACTTAGGAGCATTCTTAACGACGTTGGACCCGTAAAAATTCAAAATTTTATATTTGTGCCAAACACTGTTCAACTTTTACACATCAGATACCATGTTATTTCCCCGAATAAAAAAAAATTAGGGCCCATAGTTTTAGCATAATCACCTATCAAAGTCACAAAATGGCAGTTGCGGTGTAGCCCAAATAATAAAAAAAAATTAACTTGCAGAAACAAGAAAATTCATATCGATACTTAATGATGTGAACTACTTTAAGACACTTTTGTAAACACAAAGAGATATATTTTTGTATTTTTTAAAAAATTGATGAAAATTAGTAAATTTTTGCATAACTTTGACATTCGGCTACTACTGAAATATCCAAAACTAACTTTTGTCAAACATGTCATGAAATGCATTGATACACTGACTTTCAGTTCCCGTAATTTAGAATCATTAGTTAATTACTTTTTTTTTTATTTTGGCTGCACCGTAATGGCCATTTCGTGACTTTGATGAGTGATTTTGCAAAAACTATGGGGCCTAATTTTTTTATTTTGGGAAATGACGTGTTATTTGATGTGCAAAAGTTGAATGGTGTTTGGCACAAATATAAAAAAATGAAAATTTACGGGTCCAACGCCCTTAAATGATATGCAAAAAAAGGTGGGTTTGGATGGAAACCCATCACACGAAAAGAGATAGGTAGAAACTTCACTGAAACATTTAAAACGCAAATATCCAAATGTTGTGTTTTATTCCACAAAATGAATTTTACAGTACAAGTTTACCAGAAAGCCATCTTGTTTTTTTGTACATGTCACCTTATCCGAGAAAGGAAAATTAATGTGTTTTTGTTCAAAAAGTTCTGATTCTGTAGATACGAACAAGTATCATTTACTTGTAAAGGGAATTAATTGTAGGGTTAAAACTCCAGGCATTAATTTTTGTTTGTCATGTTTGGCACAGTTCCCGATCCGCAAACAATAGCCTAACAAAATTATGCACTTTTTGTTTTCTAATGTACGAATGAGGTGTCGTAGTTTTGTATAATACGTAATTTTCTTATGGTTTGTGTAATTGACACAGGCGTACAGACTGTGTGATGTGAAACACTAAATAATACCTAATTTTGGAAAATTAAGTGTTGCAAAACCTATGTTGCTAAATGTACTGGTAGTCCATAAGCATTGATGTATGTGGCAATCGATAAGAAGCACATAAAAATTACCGTACAAGACTTCTTTTTACTTGTCCTGCCCTCATGGGGGTAGCTCGAAAAGGTTAGCACCTAGTGTAAGGTATTACATCAGTAAGGTTACTTGTTTATTCCTTGGCATTTCTGTGACACACGGCACAGTCATCAATGCTTGATACAATGCTGCTAAGTGATGTAGGCAAACATTACATGAAATGTTCAAAATGATCACCTCGCGAATCTGCACATACACGAACACGTCTCATCATGAATCTGCGAACACGTCCAAAATGCCTGGTTGACCACGAACCGTTTCACATGCTTCAAAATTTGAAAACAAAAAAGTGCATAGCTTTGTTAGGTATTTCTTTGCGGATCGGAAACTGTGCCATACATGGAAAACAAAAATTAATGACTGAAGTTTTCACACTATAATTAATACTCTTTACTAGTAAATTATACTTGTGTCTACAGAATCAAAACTTTTTAAAACAAAAAAACACATTAATTTTTCTTTTTCGAATAAAGTGTAATGTACAAACAAACAAGATGGCTTTCTGGTAAACTTGTACTGTAAAATTCATTTTGTGGAATAAAACACAACATTTGGATATTTGCGTTTTAAAGGTTTCAGTGAAGTTTCCACCTATCCCTTTTCGTGTGATGGGTTTCCATCCAAACCCATTTTTTTTTTCATATCGTCATTTAAGAATGCTCCTAAGTCCTGTGTTTTGCACCTAAGATACACAGCATACAGCATAGGCAATAGTGCGTTCATGTGTTTACATTGTTGTGTTCCTTGAATTATTGATGGTGCACATTCAACATTACCTACATGTTTCTAACTCACGATACCATTGTTTCGGGAACTCTATCGGTGTAACTTCATTTGTGATTTGAAAGATAACTATGAGTCCTAGAGTATTGCAACAAGAGGACCTTTTTTGTTAAACAGGTAACATTACTCAATAAACCATCTTCAGATAAAATCTGACTGTAAAAAGTTATACACAATTAGAGGGTAGCTACCCCTGCTATTTTCATATGGGCGGAAGGTTTCAACCGGCATTTTCTGTTGGTTCGTAGATCCCAATAGCATTAAGCAATGCTGAAAGTATTGTATTTTTATGTCAATTAGTTTCCATATTTTTGGGAAAATACTGTTTTAAAATTCGATGTTCAGAGGCCCATTACTCCCTTAACATTGCGTTTAGGTGAAAAGTGCAAAATATGTTTTCGTCATAGTTTTTCGTGAGGAACACGTATGCGGAGTTTGTCCCCCTATTTGAGAAACATCCTGTGTGTGTATATATGTGTATATATAACCACTGACATTGTCGTTCATCTCGGCGAATCCTACTTTAATGTGGACTCTTTCAGACTGTTTTTGAATTACCTGATAGTTAAGAACAAATAGGTATGTCCATTATAAAAGTAAACTCTATAATAAACATCGTCTCATATTTTTTATTTTATGTTTTATTATGACAATATTCTGCTTTTTTCAGTGCAGAAAAATATTTTTTTCTCCCGAAAGTTATGGCATATATACTGACTGCGTTCCACCGAACATACTTTAACATGTAATTCTTTATCCTTTCTCTCGCCAGGGCTCAGAGGTAGACAGCACCCTTAAAATGACGATAAAGGGCATAATTTCGAGCTTTGTTAGAATGCAGGGCGAAAAGAAATATATGTTTGAAAACTTTGTGCGGGATAATTATATTTTGGCTTGTCTTCGAAGAAAAATTCAGTTATGAAGTCCTGTTTTAAAATTTTGGTAACACTCTTATTCATATGCAAGTTTACATAACAGAAGTGGCTATATTTCAACTATGTTGGTAACTTTCAGAAAATAAAATAGTCCATGTATCGAAAAATATAGAAACATTGGTACCTACCACTATCGTTCGTAACCGACAGTTTGTATAAAGAACAATTTTCCGCCATATATGATATGTAATCATTCGCTTGGTGCACTGAAGATATATTTGAGCCGAAAAATGTATACCTTTCTCTCCATATATCTACAACATTTCAACTCCTTCCGGTGTGAACTGCTGACTTGTCAAACGATAAAAAGTTCCATATTTCCGTTGGGTCCACGCAAAGCTAGGTACCTGCGCAAGGCGACAAGCATGGGAAAATTCCTGCAGCTGTTCACATCCTCTTAAGAGCCCTATACAACTGGCGCGTAAACTGTGTTGCAGCGTGTTAAGGCGGCCTACCCCACGCTTCAAATGCGTTGCAGTATGTTCGTAAACAGGTTTTTTTTCTACGAAAATTTTCTGTGTGTGCTCATTGTGCCAACGTATGAAAAGAAAACAAACTTCAGACAAGGTCGGAACCTCATTGTTAAGACGCCACGCTCATTAAAAACACTTTCTCTAAGCCCTCCTACGTGGCTAAAAACGGCCTGTTTAGACTTCCGTACTTCAAAATGTAGTAACCGGATGTATGTAAATCGCAGATTGCGACCTACACTGAACTTAGCTGCAGACTTTCCACTATTAAAATTATATGGTCACCGCTTAGTGTCCCATAGTAAAAACCGTTCGTCGGGAAGCTTGCACGCTAGTTCAGCGCTTGGCTCGTTGAGGCGACGCGGCATTTGATGTGCGCTTAAAGGTATATCTTACTGCTCTGTCGCTTTTGAGCCTCTCACGTGCGGGTAGGCGGCACCCTTAAGGAAAACCTTGTTTAAGCGGTACTACTAAAGGTGCGTTCGATAGTTTTATATTCGGGAACAGAACACGTTTAAAACTTATTGCTTCCCTACTTTTGTTTTCTACATATCATGCTTAGAAACGTGGTTTCGAGGCACCTCTCACGTAAAAAAAAAAAAAAAAAAAAAAAGGAACGAAATATCGACCGGAATTGTAAAACACAAAATGAATGGCATGCGCTGGACTTTACTATCGACTTTCCGTAAATAAAATAAGGGTCACCGCTGAAATTTCCATAAGAAAAAGCCAACGGACAGAACACTGCACGCCGTTTTCGCGTCCTGCGTATAAAAGCGACGCGGTTGTTGATAAGCTATTCTAGAATTAAGGCGGCCGCCTGGTGAAGGGAATGTTTGTGTGTGTGAGGCGAAAATCGGTGAGGCCCTACGAGCGGCGTCGGCCGGCACATATATTGTGATATCGCCTCTATGGCCAAAGTCGTAAACGTGGGCGCAGTGTTCCCGCCTTAACGTTTTTCCTGTGGGACTCTAAGCGGTGACCCTATAATTTACTGAACGCGTCACTGTAGCAAAGTTCAATGTAATTGTAGCCACCAATTTCGATCAAATCCGTTAAATATCCTATTTTGCGAAAAAGTCGTTGTTAGCCACGTTTGAGAGGGCTTTAAAACAATGCTTCCAATGTGCGTGGTGTCTTGAAAATCACATTCGTAAGTAGTGTGAAGTGTGTTTTGTTTTCGTGGATAAGCATTGTGGTCACACGTTTACTGGTCTATGAGGAACAAATATAACTCCGTACACGCTGCACGCAGTTCGAGCACTAGCCAGGTGGCCGCCTTAAAAATGAACCCTGAAAACATCAATTGATTTCTACGCTTTTTTCGAAGCCAATATGGATAAAATACTCAATGACAATCCTAGATAATGGTATTTGCACACTTAATAAGTAAATATTTATCCAGTATCTCTTGCACCACAGTTAAATGCACGAGGTTCCGGCGTCAGAGATTGTGCCTCAGAAGTTCGTAAAACTGGAAATAATTTAGTTTAAAGGGTTGGCTAAAACCATTGTCTAGGATTGCTATTGTTTAATTTTAGCAAATTGGCTCCAAGAATCTTACAGTCATAGATTAATGCTTTTAGCGTTGAATTATGTACCACGCCCTCTTAAGAGTGTTCAAGTGCGATAAAATCATAATTGTGTATTTTTATTACATTTTGTTAGTTTTGTAAACGATGCTTGTGTGTACATTTTACTCTTACGAAAATATTTTAACTTTCATGGTTTTTTCACAACGGGGTATCAAAGTCAACATTTGCTTGTTACACTGATATGCAAACAGCGAAAACCAACTTACCTACTTAAACAAAATAATTCACTGTCAACTTACATCCCATGAGCTATGCAATGAAACATTAAAAAAAGAAACCACAACGTAATATTTTGAATTTTAAAAAATCGCAAAAGAACAGATAAAAGTTGTAAATTCAGCAATTTTTTATAGATACAAAAACAGTTCGCAGGATTTTTTAAAATGTTTTATTACGTAGATAGTATGTTTTTTCACTGTGAATTATTCCACGTATGTAAGTCGGTTATTTTTCACTATTTGTATGGCAGCAGAACATGCAAATTTTGACTTTGACGCACCTATGTGAGAAAACTATGTCAGCTAAACTTGTTAAAATTGTTTCGTAAGAGGAAACTGCACTCACAAGTATCGTGTACAAAACTAACACTATTTCATATAAACATAAAATTATGACCTTATCGCACTTGAACACCCTTAATTCGCTCACCTTGTTTCCATACGCCGCATTAAGCGTTTACTTTATATTGTTCTTACGGGCACTGCCTATCATACGCTTAAAATTCGTTGTAGTGTTTTCGTAAACATGCTTTTACGAAACTATTCTGCATGCGCGCATTGTGCCACCTTACGAAAAAAAAAACACTTCAGGCCAGATCGGAATGTCAATGTTAAAACACAATGCGTATTAAAAATATATCTCCGGTTTCTAAGCCTTCCAACAGAGCTAAAAACGTATTTTTCAGACCGCCGTACTTCAAAATATAGTAAGCAGATGTATGTGAAACTCAGATTGGAACATGCATTGAACTTTTCTACACACTTTCTACCATTAAAATTATACGGTAACTTCCTGAAGTCCCGTAGTTAAAATGGATCTGCGGGAATCCTGCACGCTAGTTCTGCGCTTATCTCGTAGTGGTGATGCGGCATTAGATGCGCGCTTGATGGTCGCCCTTACAGCTCCGCTTCTTTTGAGCCTCTAACGCGGCGCCCTTAAGCGATGACGGAATCTCTCCACTCCACGCCTTGTTTATGAGCTTGAAACACGCGAAGTAACGTCGGAAGGGCGGACGCTGGCTCTCGACGTATTTGGACAGATACTAGCCTACATACTGTGGCGGCGACAAATCTCCTGGCGGTGGACGTGTAGCGCTGCCCGCCGACCTTGCAAGTCTGGTGGGTTGCCTAACCGGACAGGGGTTCCCTGCGTGCCGTCATGTTATTACCCGCGGCGGCTACGTGCCTGGAGAACATGAGCCGCGTCCTTGTGGCTTGTAGTACACGGCCCCGCATGCAAACGACGTGGCATGTCGAGTTGTGTCGCCCTCTGCCCCGAGGAGACATTTTAGTTTCTCCGTCCACCATTCCTCGAGGAATTCACGCATGTTTATGCTGTCAACTTAGGAGCCCTGGCGCGAGCTAAGATAAATAATTTCATGTTACATTTAATTTGGTGCGTTCAGTCACGTTTCACATTATTGCTTTACGACTAATTCAATTTTCCGTACTGAGAAGAAGAAAATATTTGTATACAATAAGATGAGTTCATGTTTTCCAATGTTTTTTAGGATATATGTTTAAATGTGTATTTCGTTATAGTTTTTATGGCGTTTAGAATAAAATATCCTTAAAATACTCCAGCACTATAGTGTAAGTGTTGTCGACTCCTTGGAGATTGGGCAGGAGGGTGGAGGGTAGAAGGCCACTGGAAAGTGCTTGGTATGCCGTATATATAATATTAAGTAAAACCTAAGTTTGAAAGTATAGAAACCAGTGTGGATGACCGGTATGATCCAATCTATAACGACAGTGAAAATTTACTGTTGTCAAATTGCGTGTCAATATTTTGGAGGACCTATCCTTACGTACAGTTCGCAATAGTTTGATGTGCCGACGATATGTTTGAACACGTTTCTATCAACTTTCACAGTTATTCCTACGGTAATGTGATCTAGTGACATATAGGAGTAGTTTACATTGTACAGTACTGTTATTTTTTAACGATTCCTGCAATGGGGGCAAGTTACCAACTGAATAGGAATTTTGGATATACGCCATTGCAGCAAATAGTGTGTCACAGAAAACCAGAGAACACAGACAGACAAGTAAACAAAAAAGGAAATTTTTTTGCAACTTGCAAACAAAGGTAAACTTTCAATTCCACAAGGAATTCAGTCAGAGATTTACAAGAAATTAACCCAAACGAGCACCCAAGCACAAAAAAAAAAACCACGGAAAAACTAAATAAATAACTCAGATTATTCCACAAAAAGAATTCCGTCAGTAAGTACGAAACAACAGACAAGAAATACTTGCAACAAAAAAACAGACACAACGAAAGGAACGACATAAAACTGGACTACTGTGTCTTGAAATGGGGAGGAAATTTTCTCATGAAATCGCAAAGTAAGAATTTTGTTTTTAAGTTTTTTTTTGTGCAATTTCATTTTGCGCCGTTGTTTTTTTTCATGTTTGACCAGCACACGTAAGTTATAGCATTAATTATGATTTTTAACTTTTTATTTGTGGTTGAGGCGTGTTTGTACTGAAATATAAGAGTGAGTCAGATATTTTAGTCAGCGCTCAATATCGAGGTTTTTAGTGTTGGTGAGGGGTGACTTGAGGTGAGTATGGAGCGGTGCCGGGGGAAACGGGAGATCCCCGAGAAAACCCTCCGACTAGCGGCATCGTCCGGCACGATTTCCACGAATGAAAATCCAAGGACCTACTCCGCCGGGAGTCGAACACTGATCGCCTTGGTGAAATAAAAGATTATAATCGTATTATTCCTGTATTTTTCTAACATGTCTAAGAGAAGTTGTGTTACATAAAATGTAGTGTAAACAGTATCTCGCACAGTACACAAAACAACCCACTAAAAGGAAATTATTGTCAAATAAAATGTAGTATGGAAAAATTGTCCATACTGTGATTGATATAGACAACATCCCCTCACTTCTGTCCAGATATTTGAAAGTGACATTCAAGAGGCATTTTTTCCCTTTCAGCCTCGCGTAAAGTCGGGGATGGTGACAGCTACGCACTTTTTTTTCTGGGTCACGTGGTAATGAAAGGAAGGCGAGTGTCGACGCTTGCGTGTGAAGTACCGTTCCGGCAGGTAGTACCATAGGATGCTGGGAGAATGAGGGAGGGGGCTGAGCGGTGACCGCAGGCTTTGTTGCATTATTCACACCCCTGGAGCGACGAGTCGCGGTATCTTTAGCCCGCTCTGCAGCGGCGCCTGCCTCGCCCGGTGTCGACCTCTGCCCTTCTCTACCCCCTCGCGCCAACCCTCTCCTCCTGTCTTCAATTAGCACATTAAACATGTCCCGCCAACACTGCCAGTCCACGACTGCAGCCAGTCGCGACGCGGCAGGGTAAATTGGAAACGTTATCTCCAGCGAGTGTGACGTTGTTTGTTGGAAATGTCGGTATCTGTAATGTTAACAACTCGCCGGGTTCCTTCGTTCGCCCAGCCAAACGTGTCGCCCACGATTGGGACGGGAGTAATTCATTTTATGGCGGGAAATGAGAATTCCCGACGTATTCCAATATTGACCCGAATCGAACGGCGTCACGGCTCCAATGTTATTTATTACCGCCAAAGTATTTACGGACCGTAACAAATAAAAGCGCCGCGTTCAATCTTGCCGAGCCGCTGTTAATCCCCATAGCGATGAAATTAAACTCGAAATGTTATCAGTAATGCAGTGTTGTGGATTTTTGCGGTTAATGTGAGATTACGCCTAAATTATTTTTAATTTTCAAAAATTTGTCTCAAGTGTTAGCACACCTATTTTTTTCTTCTAAAATTTATATGTATGTTACGGGGAGTGTTAGACAATTTTATTGTATTTTTAGTATTCGAGCCGTAACATTTATTCAAATTGTGTTATCAAAATTGTCTCTTCGACAAGGCAATGGATATGTTCTTGGTAAACTGGTTGACGTAAATAATAATGTATTATTTAATTAATAAGTCAAACAGAATCATTGCAAGAGAATTCTTGAAAGTTAACCTGCAATTCTCTTTTGCAAAGATTCTACATGACACATCAATGAATTATTCCACTGTTATTTATGTCAAGCAGTTTACTAAGAATGTATTCTATGCTTTGTCGAAGAGATAATTTTGATAATATAATTAGAATAAATGTTATGGCATAATAACTAAAAATACAATAATATTGTCCAATACTCCCACTTAATCAAGCTGAATTATCTTTCTACATCCTGTGCTATACATTAGTCATAAACTAAACACATTATTATACTTTTATTTCAAACGTTACACCAATAGTATATTTTTGTAATTGCATAATTTCCAGCATAATATTTTTTTTCCTTTAAACAGAAATGTTAAGTACTGAATACTGACGTGCATTTCGTGTATCCACTGTATAGCTTTCTTTTATTAAACCTTTTACATCTATGAATTTGGACCTGTATTAAAATCACATCCTTTCAAATATCTTTTCCTGGGAATTTTCGATTTTCTGGAGTCACTGGTACTACTTATCTATCAACATTATTTACGTTTTCTTTCTTTATGTTGTGTGGAGGAGTCTACTCGAACCATTGAGGTAGGAGTATACATGATATGGCATGTTGGGACTTCCTTGACGTTGACGATTAAGGCCAGTTTTGTTGAACACGACACTATGGTATTTACACTGTTGATTGAACAGATTTGAATGAAGACGGTTACGTATGTTGCATTCGGGTGTAAAGAGCTCTCAGGTAAAAGGAATAAATCTGCTACTGTTACATTCCATGGTCAAAGTGGCCATGTTTCATATTTGCGTAGTTTGAGTTATGTGGTTAAACAACTATTATTGTTTATGCAGGTAAACCTAGCGAAGTAACCTGAAAACACGACTACTTACATATTTATTTACGCATATATTGACACTGACGATATGCAGCTGCTTGGTAATGGCAATAAAACGAACACTTTGCACATAACATGTTAAATAAATGTGTTAAACACTTTTAGCACTACAATGGTTTCCACGCACAGACAGTAGGCAATGTCGGTACTCAAAGAATTGTGTTTCAAATCGCAATCATGTTGTTTTGACATTTTATTGCAAACTTTTATCTCCAATCAACGTAGGCCTAGACAAATTCGACATATTTGTCACTAGTTAAATAGATTCTTCTTTATTTCTTTTCAGTATTCGTGTAAATTACATTGGATCTTATGGCGGAAACAGTGTTTATAAGCGACAGTGACTACGTGCATAATATTTCGTACAACAAGGGCTCAAATCGAGGCTCAAATACATCGACTTCAAGTGTTTGCCTTAGTAGTATATGGCATAGCAACCCCCTGACTCGAACATATATTTAGGTGGGTATTGCAAGCTAGCAATGTCAGTGTTTATGGTTTTGGGGTTGTTTTGTTGTTTAGAAACACTCTAGTAAAATATGCTATAAAGTCATAAGTCTATGACTTGTGACCAATATTTATTACGTAATTAGTCAAATATTATTTCCAAATTTCAAAATACATTTTACTGTATGAAGAAATCAGGATTACGGAAATAGAAAAGGAGGAAAAATTGGCACATGTGCGATTCTAAAATTTTGAACTTATATATCTAAGACGTCTTCGAAAACCGATTGGTTATAACAGGTCAGTTTTCCCAGAAATAACTTACAAAACCATGGTACATGTGTCATATATGACACAAGATAAAAGTAAATTTTGAATACTTTTAAGCTGGATACAAGAAAGGAAAAGGCAATATGAAATTAAAAGATTTATTTTGTCTTGTAATTAAAGTCTGCACTTGGGAAGTTAGTTCATAAATGTAATGTAACATGTAGACTCAATAAAAAAAATGTTTTGGTAAGTTAATAAATATCAGCTACCAAGACGACTTTATCTGCCATATTTTTATTGTGCTGTATTTACGCTTCAGAAACATGGGTAAAAAAAAAGGGGGGGGGGTTTGCCGAAGGAATTATCCCGGAAAACTTTTGATAATTAATTTTTAAAAATTCCCTAAGCAATTAAGTGAATGACCGAGTTAGCTATGTACAGTTGATTACAGAGTAAAAGTGCGAGTTTAAAAAAACGAAATCAACGGTATCTTACGTATTGAAGTTAAAATTTGATTATTATTTTATAAATCATGCTGTGTCATACCCAACAGTTAAAACGTATTTTAAGCATTTGTTAATTCATACATGTTTTTGGTGGAAGTTAACACACACACACACACGAGAGAGAGAAAGAGAGAGAGAAAGAGAGAGAGAGACAGATATATCAGTGGGTGTAATGTTTTAAATACCTGAACTTCCTTGTTCATCTTCGACTGCCAGCAAGGGTCGTCATGTGCCCCGTTGGCGCTTTCTCCAATAGCTGAGTCCTTGTAAGCTGCTAACACAGTTTCCTGCTTTTTTGTGTGTGTTGCCTGCTAATCGATACTCTCGCGATAAGGGAGCATTGCTTGAAAAAGGGATCATTACACCAGTTAGGAAGACTATTCGCAGTTCGATTTGTTGTGATCTAACACTCGTACGAAGTAGGCACGCTAACAGCATGACTAGAGGTGGTGGAAAATCGCGACAATATTTTTTGTGAGCGTGTTCTGTAAATCAGTGTAGCGTCATGCGCGCCTCGTATGATTGGACGACGGTTATACACGCTTTAGCTGTTAAGGCCACGATATTTAATTTATTTCGAACAATTGCTAATAACTCGAATATTTTTTTTTTTTTAACCAATTGCTTTGAAAAAATTTGAGACTGTAAACAGTCATACGATACGCAGTTTTGACAGAGCGATTTTCAAAATGATGTACTGTTTGCTAGAAAAAAAAATATTTTGCTTCATTTTGGCTTATTTTGACCAAAAAATATGTCATATAGGCCCTATCAGGGGCCAAAATCTAAAAATCCGTTTAGTGTATTGTAACAGATAAATTCAGCTACAAACTGTGATATATAAGTGTTAAAACTGTGAGATGAGTATTGGATATATGTTTTAATTCGCGTAAAAAACATTTTCGAAACCACTGCGAAACTAAAGAGTGAGACCTTAACGGATGAATCACAGACATTCACTCATAGCGCGCCAGAATTATGATTGTCCAGTCAAATTGGGACTCACCAACAACGAAAGAAAAGCGTCAGAAATAAATATATTACATTGAAACGTAGTAGGGGCGCTGGAACGTATTTGAGTTATTTTAAGGGGGGGGAGGGGCATTTTTAACATGTGGCGCCTGGACCGTAATCAGAAGCGGGGAGCCGGGGGTTCTCGAGCGGGAAAATTCCAGTTTCAGGGTGCAAAATGGTACTATATTAAGTATTTATCAAACCGAACCGTGTACAGCACGCATAAATCTTAATATTTTAAATAGTGTACCTTATAATATATGTCGTGAACACATCTAAGTCGTAAAAGTGTTTATAATTCAACAATTTTCCCCAAACCTTTCTGCTTCACTTTACTTAATAATAATTTTGTAAGTATGTCATGAGTCACGAAAACTCATCAGAACAAAAAAAAAAACCGCTCATTCAACTCTTCATTTTGATATACTAAGTCTACATACATTGAAATCACGGGCCACGTAATAATATAACAATATAGCAAGCAATTGAATGGGGCACGCAAATTGTTTTCCAGTTTTCTCAGTAATATACATAATTCAAATTTATATTTTAGAATTCCCTGAACTTATTTGTGAACGTATCTTCGTGTTGAATTAAGAACACAAATTTATTTATAATGTTTAATGACTGCAAATGTTAAGTTGGAATTGTGTGCACGAATACATTTGAGCAAGTAAACAAAAGTAAGTAAAATAATGCTTTAAAAGTTTCTAAATAATATACACTTAACTGAAAACGTAATTCGTAGATTCAAACAACCCTTCGATGGCCTGACTACCAGTCTTAAATTAAGAAATATATTCGAAGTCATCGGTAGTGGATTCTTTGCTGTAGTGAGCCAAATATTTCCCGGAATTCTTCTTCTTTTATTTATTTCTACAGTAAAAAAAAAAAAGGTAACGCATTTCAGTGGATAGCAGTTAAAATTGTACTTCATTTAAAGCAATCAGCGGGGCACTAAACGGTTTAATTTTTCGTTATGATTCAATTTCAGCACTACTGTTCACTGCGTATGTTAGTACAGCATAAACACTAATTATGTTAAGAATATGAATATTTTTCCAAGTTCTCAATTAACTTAAAAGAAAATAAACAATACCTACATCAAGTGCGCCTCCTACTTGGAGCAGTTGTGTGTTTCGGAGGCTCAGAAGAAAGTAGTAATAAGAGCGACCTTGAAACTCGCTTCAAATACCGCCTTACTTCAAGAGCAACACACTGAACTAACATGCAAGCACCACGCCGAAATGATTTTGCTACCGGAAGCAATGACCGTGTCAATATATTTCATTGATTAAATTTAATTCGAAGTTTAATTATATATTATATGTATATTAAGTTACGCACTATCCTGTCATATTTTGAGGCACTTCAGTCAGAATAAGACACTTTTGCTTTGTTTGAGGAACTAGTGTGCATGTTGTCTAGTAACATTTCGTACGTGACTAAAATGTTTTTTATTTGGTATGTAAGGAAAATGTGTGCTGTTAAAATGGTTAATTAAAATTTTTGATATCAGACTACAATGTATATAAAACAAGTTGCAGACGATTTAAAGTTAATTTCACTGTGTTCTCTTAAACACTACGTACGCATGTGTGATAATAGAACTCACTAAAGTCATTGAAAACAGTTTGTCCTGTACGCAGAAGATGACCTGAATTCGAAGTTAGAACCTGTACCCTTCCTTTTTCCCGCTCTCCCTATGTTGACCTGATGGGTATACGTTTGTATAGCATTGTTAGAAGGATTTATTATTATTATTTGGACAGAAGACTACTTTTAGAGATGCCAGTTACTGGAATAAATAAAAATTACCAAATACGATTTATCACAGTTTTAAACAGCTCGTCAGTAACACAAACACAGTGCAAATGCTGTGTTGTACCCCACCCATAACATTTTGGGGAGGGTGTTACAATATACCCCTGTACCAACCACCCCCCCCCTCCTGGCCCAATGCTACTGAAGGCTAGCAAACAAGTCAACTTCACCCTCTATAAATAGTCATTCCTACGCGTGACTAAACGTGCTCAACAGTTGTGTAATGAGACTTTTTCTTCTGTGTTATGTTATGTACGAAACATTTGTGCAGTTAAATTTTTATTTCAAAAATGTCTTTTACCGTTTCTTAATGCACTGTGTTATCCTTCTTGCTCTTCTTTCTCTCTCAAGGTCTCTCATACTGACACGTTCTCAATTTTTCTTAGATTTTCGGTAACCTGGATATTAAGGATTTTGAAATATCTAAGTCTTGGTGAACTAGCACACTTCGGGATGCTCTACGGCGGCATTAAAATATTTCGTCGCGACAACTTAACTCCGAAACCCACTGCAGAGTTCCGTTCATTTTCCAATGCGAAAGCTATTGTCGCAGGGAATGCGGTTAGGGCAATGACAATGGTTACGTTAGTCCGGAAATTTACTCGACTATGATCTCTAACCACGCTGGACAACGATTCCACAATATGGCGCCGGAGTTAATGAAGCTGATCTTTTCTTTCTAGTTCACCGCTGGGATAACGTCTCTCTCCAATAACGCGCGCTCTAGTCGGTCTGGGAGTAGTCTTCCACGTTCTCCCCTGCGTGGTTGGCCAGGCGACTATTAGCCAATCACATATCAGTATTCTGCCGCCCGTGGAATGCATGAGTTCGTATTACGCTGCATACGTGATATCAGTAGGGCATATTGTCACAACATGTTCATAGTCTTTTAACGCATTCTTTACTTACTAAATACGCTGTAATAATTATAATCATTATGTTTCGTTTAACCAGCCAGAGGGAAAACTAGTGGGGTGGGAAAGAAGGAGCGATGGGATTGGAGAGAGAGTACAGAAAAGAGGGAGAAGAGAGAAAGGCTGAATGGTGAGAAGGAAATGGGAAAGGCGGTAGGAGAACGAAGAATGAAGATGACTAGATGGACCACGTGTTGCGTTCACTTGATACTTACTGTCTCTTGGCGACCGTCCAGCAACTGAGAATACCGACTTTTAAAAACTATAACTGTCATACTTATTTTAGTTTATCAACACTATAATATTCACTTGTGTGATTTTTCGCAGTTTAAGATTATACCCAACAAGCTATACCAGCAATTTAGCAATATATTTTACACCAACGGAATTGCCTAGCACGATTCTCATATGGGAAAATCCGGGTTGACCCTGCCGGGAATCTTACAACACGAATTGCCTTTTTTTTTTTAGGCAGAGTCCTAGCCACTTTAAAAAATCACGTTAGAAAATACCGACACATTGCGGTTGTAAGGCGGGGCGGAAACTGAAATACTGGGTACGAAATATGTGGCAATAGTGAAATGAGCAAGTAAAATTAAAGTCGTATTTTTTTGTTTTTCGTAACTCTTAAAAGAGGGCGTGGTACATAATTCAATGCTAAAAGCATTAATCTATAACTTTAGGTTTCTTGAAGCCAATTTGCGAAAATTATACAATAGCAATCCTAGACAATAGTTTTAGCCAACGTTTTAAAGAAACTTGTTTCCTGTGTTACGAACTTCTGAGGCACAATCTCTGACGCCGGAACCTCGTGTATTTAACTGCGGCGCAAGAGATCATGCGTAACGAATTGATAATTCTGGATAAATATTTACTCATAAAGTTGGCAAATACCATCATCTGGGATTGTCATTGAGTGTTTTATCCATATTGACTTCGAAAAAAGCGTAGCAATCCTACTATACGCGCTCTTAAGAGACGGTTCGTATATCACCGTTTGGAAACTGGCGTGTTCGTTACAAATTAGTGGCGAGCTCTCTTGTTTTCAACTTTTGATTTCGTCGTGCGTTCGCAACGGTAAAGCTTTATTTTTTCACGCCAGGAGAGTAAGGTTTAACTTCCTGCGGTAGCGTTTCTTAAAATAAATAAATAATTTTATGCATAGTTGCATTGTTATCGTTTCGGCTTTTTACCAGTTATCTCACCGTATTTGTCGTAGTAATATTGAGTCACCTGATCAGGCGCATAGTATGTACTTGGAATATTCGCCGCATGCAACAGCGTTCTGTAAAGAGTAACTACGTTTACTGCGGAATTTCTCAGTTTGAAAAAGAAAGTAGGTTTCCTTTACAGCTCACATTGCAGTTTTAAAGTGCGGAAGTTCTACACATAATGAAGACGGTGGATGCGTGCACAGTCTCATTAATGAATGAGTATTATTAATTACGATAAATCCTCGTCTGGCGCGCATATGCTTCTATAATTTTAAAAATTCACCATGCTTCTTAGAAACATGATTTTCGGACTTTTACAAATGGCTAAAGACGGTTTTTTATACGGCTGTAACTCCGAATAGACCACCTGATGTATGCGTAGGCCTTTGCTTCGCACTAAGGAAAAATAAAATTTTAAATGCCACTGCTTAAGGGCGCCGTCTACTACAATCGTGAAGAGGCGCGCAGACCTTTAACAATCCTGATTTCATTCGAAAACCATTCAACATGTTGTCACGCGGTTAGGCTACGAAAAGCATTTAAGGGTCTTAGTACAGGTCTATAATATTGCCATTAACTGTTATCGTTCCTAACAAGTATTTTTTTTTTAGTGTGAAAGTGACCGAATCGGGACTTTTGACGCTGATTTTTATGTAAGAGTAATCATTTTCACGATATTCTGAATATTATAGACCTGTAGAGCGACTCTTTCCCTTTCGTCGCGTAAGATAAAATTATAGTGCTTTCGCTTAAAGTCTTGATGTCCACGAGGGATTACTAAAGCATTGTTCGGAGTTAGAACACGCCCGTAAGGTGCTGCCGCCATCCTTCCTCTTCCACTTTGAACCTTCCTCCGTCGCAAGGCTCGTGTTTGGAAGGAAAGTTCAAAATGGAAGTGATAGTACGCCGTGCGCGGTGCCAGTATCGTTGCTGATGCGGCCGCCACACTGCTAACCTAATCTGCGGGAGATAAACGTGCATGGATCTCGTACGTATTGGATTTCCAGCGCCGTCGCCTACCTTCTTACACATTGTCGCGCTAGCCGCTAACACTAACATAATACTTTTGTATGTACCGATTGAAACATTTGGAATAAACGGAATGAAATAAACGACTCATTCCAGAGCATACCAAACGTTTCGTAGTAAAATTTGTAAAGTTGCGAGGTTGTAGACATCATAGCATTCCTTGAATATTCAAGTCTGCTGACTCATGTGGATATAATGTTATTTGTCGCGTTCATTTCAGTTTGTCCTGCTTGTGAAATTGTTGTGTGAATATGTTAAACATTTATAATATTGCATTTATCTCATTATGTGGGACAATACTGCAAAATACGTGGAATAAATATTTTATTGAGGGTTATAACTGTTTTTATTGCGATTAGAAACTTCTATAAACGAATTGACTTGGGTATTTGTAAGTCGATTTAATATGATTTATTTAATATTACAGCTTAGAAACGAGAAGAAATATTTTATTCCTTATTGGGGAGACAGTAAATATTTCGTGTTCAAGTTGATAAAACACAGTAGCCTACTGCTATCAGATAAAAAATGTTATGTCATCTAGTTGCCGACTAATAGGTCTACAACTCGTTTTCTAAAGAAACTGATAAAGCTTCCAGTGACGATCCCGCTTATTTAGCTTACAGAAAGCTCAATATCAGACAGTTCAAATTCTTTGGTAAAATTATTAAGTATGTAGTGTATTTATTTCGTAGTCAATATCCAGTTACATTTATTTGTTTACTAAACATGTTTATTAAATTCCAAATAATATTTTCAAAGTTATTGGCGAAATTCCATGTTTGCAAGTTTAAGGCGCTCATTACCTGTAAGATAAAATTCAGAGTTAAAATTCGACATGCGCGCACCGCAGATTTAAAGACGTGTATTTATAATTATCAGATATTTCGATAAATCAAACAGTTGTAGATGACTCTAAAGGACCTAAGGCAAAGGTTAGATTGTAGATGGACAGCAAAGAAGTGTGGGAGAGAACAAATAAAACGTTGGCATTCATGTGTAAGCTCTATTTCCCATATTTTTGGCTGTTGACTAACACGGCCATTTAAATCATGACGTGTTTTAAGTAATACTGTACATATAAATATTGCAAAATATTTTGTTTTAAATCCCCTGAATAGGAACAGACGAGTGTAAAAAAATTTAATTTTGAAAACATATAATGTAAAACCTTTTCACAATAAAATATATTTGCGCGGACCGCTATTTCCAGCTCAGATTAGGTTATTT
>PNEQ01073935.1:0-19348 GCA_003012365.1 Medauroidea extradentata
ATATATATATATATATATATATATATATATATATATATATATATATATATATATATATATCGTTCGAAATAAAGTGAGCACTAAAGATTTAACCTTTGAAATAAAACCGCTAGACGTTACTGCATATAATTCAACATCAACAATTGTTACCTTGCAACTTGTACGGTTGGCAGCGAATTGCGGAATGTATTCCTGCGTATTTTACTATTTAAATACAGCATTACCGAAATGAAATCATCTAAAATCGGCATGTTTCTGTTTTTATATGATTAATAAACTTATTTTATTCAACTATGTGCGTTTCTACCGATTGCACAATATATTGTACACGCGCAGTCTTTAAGTGACGTGTCCAGAGAGGTTAGACATTTCCCCTCGTTAGCTGTTACGCGCGGAAAGATATAAATTCGTTGAAAAAAAAATTTAGCAGGGCTTTTTCAGTGTTCACTTTATCCGGGACCACCTATACGTCCATATATTACATAGTTTTCCTGTAGCATAAGAAACCCTTTATGTGGATAATCATGCATATTCTACAATACATGCATATATTCGGCATTATTTTTTCTATGCTCAAATCGAAAGGGACGAAGATGCAAAATTTTGCAATGACATGTGAAATGGGCTAGTGCCGTTGTCAAAGTAGGGCAGGGGGAAATTATTTCAACGAATGTTTTTTTTTTTTTTTAAAAATCAGGTAACATGCTTAATTATAGTATATTTTCATTTTTATTTGCTTATTTATTTTATAGGAAACTGCCGGAGATAGTATGTGCTGTAAATGGTAAAATAATGTGTTTCATTAAGTGTTAAGTCTATAAATTTAGTTGATATATGTTTTAATTACTCAATAGCCTTCATATCCGTCCTGTCTGCAGCTTGGGAAACATGTATTTTTTACGGACTAAATTAAAATTTCTCAAGCAATTCTGTCATTCGCAGTTATCAAGCAACCGTGACATTTTTTTGCTGGAAACTCGTTGTCTGCACATTAAATTACGTAGTGTTACTTGGACAGGGGTTAAGGGGACAGTGTAGGTTGTCATAATTCTTGTTGCCTTTGTCCATGGACTAGCCAGCTGCCTCTCATTTTATTTGCGTTGAACCAGCCTTACGTTGTGACGTGGAAATTTTGTTTCATTTTGTACGTTCATTAACGAGACAAATTCTAAGCACCCGAGCTTACGGTGACTGTAGAACAAGACGAAGTGAAAGTAGAAGAAATAATTATGCGGCTTCTCGTTCTGATGCTTCCGCGGTCACTGAAATCGCTCGTCTTCAACAGTGACGCGTCGTGGATGTCTGAAGTGGCTGATGGCTCGGGCAAAGATCGATGAAGACGTCAGGTGCTTCACGGGGCGGTCGTGGCTATAATTTGTGTTCAAATGGTAATTACGGGAGTTAATCTCGCACAGTAGCGCCGTCTGTTCAGCAGCGCGCGCACGGTGGTTCTCTGAAACGTCGGCCACTGTTCAGCACCACTACCTCCTCCACCCCCTCCTCCTCTTCGAGGACCAAGATCCTCCCCGTAGCCGTAACCCACGGGCCGGCTAAATTAACCAGATAGATCGACCGATTAACTTGATCTATAGATACTGTGAATGCCTGAATAAATTGATACCATCAGCGAAGGGAGAATTCCCCCTCGCTCGCCCTTCCGCAGCCTCCTTCGTCCTTGCTGTGAGGACCTCTCCATGTCCACCCGCAACGCGATTAGCGGCTTAATAAATATAGATTGTATCGGCGCGGTAAATAAATTAAGGCCACATCGTCCCCCAATTGTGCCGATTGGAGAGGAGTGAGCGATTAAAAAGAAAATAGTTTAAATTAACCAGCGTGATTATCTGCTTTGTGTAAACATCGTCTGCTGTAACTTCTTCAGTGGCGTGTGAATGGTGGACGGCGTCATCACGTTGCATCTTTTACCATTTTTTTATTTTATTCCATCTCAAGAAGAGTTTATCACCATAGTTGCGATACGAAGCGAATAATTGTCGAACCTGTCAGGTTGCGACCAAACGTCGTATATTTCAAACATTATCTCTTACAACTGAAGGCTACTGCGCTGTTCTTCGAACCTTGTCGTAGAATTTTTACGCAATCATCGTCGGTGGTTATTTTACTCTAACATCATTATCAGATAAAATCGTGAGTTCGTACAACAAAAGATCAAGTTAAATGAACATCACTTGAAATAATTAAACACCTGAGGTAATTAATTAAATCAATCTTCAGCTTTCTCGCATTTAATAAAAGTTGAAGGTGATTCTGTGACAGTCAGTATGAAGTATTCGAAAAAAAAATACTTATAAAACAGTAGTTCATTGTGATTGAATTGCGATTTAAAATATGCATACTAAATCAATTTTCCTTTTTGTTGGTTTTTAAGGTTTTAGTTAATTAATTTTGTTTAATTTTGTGGTAATACGTTTATTTTGATTTATAACTGAAATAATAAAAATCATAACAATGCATAATTTTGTAGGCAGAGATATCTTTACAAGCTTTTGTGGGAAACAGTTTTCTTTATCAATAGTTTCAGATTGAAAGTTGATACAGATAAATTTTTCGCATTGACGCATTGATTATCGTTGTCAAAAGAAGGAAAAACTCGCATGGCATTAATCGTGCGTGAAACATTGATAATGTGTTGTATTTTTTTTATTACCACTGATTATGGAAAAATCACGGAAAAATTTAATTATCTTACCTCTGTGACCATACATGCATGTAACTCATGTGTACCCCTACACATACTTATTCATTCTGCTGAACAAATCCAGTACGTCACCAAAGAATAGTTAGTGAGCTACCAGTTCTCGATTGGTAATATCGTAAGGTATTCCTGTTTCGTAACGAGACAGTGATTAGCCGCGCACATGTGAAGATATTAATTACGCCACCCCCTCCCTCTTCACCATTCTTTCCATCTGTCTCGGACGTAGGGGCAGGGCTGCTCCACTTCACTTCCCGCTGACGTCATGTAACTGGAGGGCGAGCAGCGACCGTCACCTTTAATATGTAAGTGAAGAACACGGGCAAAGACCATCATTGAAGGTTGTTCCAACGCCTGAAAACTTCGGGCTGTGTCAACTGGAATCATCTCCGAGCTGCGTGAAAGTTCTGAACGTCATCGCAGCCAGTTATAAATTCAATTCACGATGGCCAAAAGGAAAGTTATTGTGATGTTTATCATGTGTGTGTGTGTGTCAGTGGCGGCCTCGGCAGCGATGGCGACTTTGGCGAAGACGACGGCGCAGGCGAGGAGCGACGCGGGATCAGTACATCAAGTGTGGACAGGGTGGCAACTGTGTACAGCGGCGGAGCAGTTAGAGCTTGGTTGGACGGTACGTTTGTGAGTTTTGACTGACGACCAGGGTGGACTATTTATGTAAATGAAGACTTCTAGAAAGGCATGTTTTAAGAGAACAGTAATGAATGTAATCTGAGGACGGTTTATGTGAAAGAGACATTGACCAACCATATACTTAGCAGAGTGATTGTAGATGACAGGATTATTGCAAATATTGATCTAGTTGGCCAGTTTTTGAGGTGCATCTAGAGAGAAGTATTGTATTATCATTTTACATTATTTTAATAAGGATAGTAATAAATTAAAAATTTTAGTTTAATTCGTTAGTTTTATTTATTAAGTCTTCCATCCCAAATGAACCTGGTTGGGTCCAGGACAGTCAACTTGTAAAACTATTATTAAAATTATGTCTACATTGTGTAATTTAAATTTGTAAAGTATTCAGACTTATTTCCAATTGAACATACATAATTTAGGATGCTGTCTCCTAAAAAATGTTTCTGTCTCATTTGTATAAAAATTTTCGAAATCACAGCAGTTGGTATGACTCCATGCAGCGTCAGTTTGGTGGCGCAACAGTAACACGTTAAGGTCGCATCTGAAAGAACTTCCGGCTCAAGCTATCTTGATTTTGCTACTCCATGGCTTCTCGAAATCGTTCCAGGTAAAAGCTGAGATTGTTTCTTAACAGACCATGAACTTTTCTTCTCCCAGTTCCTGTCATTGTGTCAATTTGTCTGTCACTGTCTCTAACGGGCTAGCGTTTACCTGAACTCACCTCTTCAATTTAGCTGCCTAATTTCTTTAAATAAAAAAATTAAAAAAGCATGCTCCGTGTTGAATGTTGTGTATACCATTCCAATGTTTTTGTTCTTTGACCTAATCTGCTCCCATGCGGTGCACTTAAAAATTGTATTTAGTAAGGTGACTTGACCTTGATATATTTTGTTTATGCAGTGTTGAAATTTTCAAAATAGCTGTCTTTTGAACATTTTTGGATCATTCTATATACCTAAGGAACCATTTTTTAGAATTTTATTGAACTCGATATGTCTAGAGGGGACTTAGCTTTTCATGCATTTCGTTAATGCTGTTCTTGTATTAAAAAAAAAAGGGTCAATTGAACATTCTTTATCACATGTGTGCAACAATTATTTTACAGAATCTTATCATTCTGTGCACGTTTGGCACTCAAAGGCTACCTCACTTTTATTTTTTTATTTTTATTCTTGTGAAGTTCATACTTTCAAAATTATTGCCATTTGTTAATTGTTAATACTGTAGGCCTATATAGCTCAGAAACAATTTCACCAATTTAAGATTGTGACCAACAAATTGATAGTTAATCTTGTAACAGGCATGTAGCCTTTAAAAGTAAATAAATAATATATGTATTGTAAATACTGTAATTTAGGTTAGGATAGTCGTAGATAGTCAGTTGAAATTGATTCGTGATTAGAATTATATGTTTTATGTGACTCAATTGCAAACGTTTGTTTGAAGTAATTTATATGTAATTTAGTTTTGTGTATTGGCGAGAGGCGCAGTACTAACAGAGGGGTGTTTCATTGTGTCACGGTAGATTTCTTAACATAGCAGGGGAGGGAAAGTTGAAAAAAACAGACAGAACGTGAAAGCTAGCGAGCAGCCGACGAGGGGTACACTGTTGGGACACTGAAAATTTGGGAACCGAGAGGCGTGGCTACGAATGCTGGGCAATTTAATATTAAATTCATAATTATTCATCAGCTATTGAAAAAAATTTGTAAATAAGTTCAAGTGGATATTAATGTTAATGTGTGTGAATTTAAAAAAGATGCATTAAATTGATACGTAGGAATGTCAGGGTTTGTTTTCGTCGTCACCCACGAGAGATGCGATTGGTTAGAGGTTCAAAGGGGACGGTCCTAGGAGAGTTCGCCACGTAGGCGCGAAGGCAAAAGTTGTGGGGGACTGCTGTTGCTACCTCCACGAAGAGTGGACGCGTCGCGTGCACCCACCGCGGACATATCGAAGGACGTAAAATGCCGGTGTTTTCAGTCAGTAGTCATTGAACCCCGCTACATAAAGAGAGAAATACATTCTATTAGAGTTCCGATTGTACCGTTGTCGGTTAATTTGCATCCGTATTGAATAAAGCAGGTAATTAGTTATGCAGGTATCTGCTTGATGTGTCATGTAATCATATTTGACTACGCTGCGTATTTTTCGAGGCGAAGAGAGTAATAAATGTGAAAAACTTCAGTGCTAAGAATTATCCTCACCCTTTATTTATCTGAATGTTACCTTAAATACAATAAAGGTCTCACCATAAGACTGGCAACTCGATCTACCACTGTCTAACAGCGTTGAAATTTCACATGGACGCACATGCAGCAGGGCGTCTTGCCATATCTTCGGAACCCGGTGAAGTCGTTACTAGGTTTGTTTCCAATGTTATTATTTCTTGTGCCTTATTATTTCGTGTGTTTGTTATGAGTCTGTAGGAACTGGGACCTACTCTAAGAAAGCAATTTTCTCATGTTTACTACGGCAAAATTTCTTGACTCTGACTAGGTCTACTTAATAACCTCGTACAAAAATGGTTCATATTAAGGGGCCCGCCTCGTGGCACATGTGTTTGTGTGAGTGAGGTATGGTGCTAAGGGCGACGTCGTATGGGCCATACAACGGTGCGTCGCCTCTACGCTGAAGGCGTGCAGTCTTCGCGAAAAAACAAATTTCCTATGGGACTTCAAGTGGTGATCCTGTTGTTTTATTTACGAAATCACTTTACTAAAGTCAAATGCACTACCCTTAAGTGGTTTCACATGTATTCGGCTAGTATATTTTCCGATATAGCAGCCTGAAACCCCCGTTTTAACCCATTTTGACGTGCCCTTAAAGGGGATTTATAATACGTGCGTTATCTTGAAAGTACTTCAGGGCAGTCGTCTGAAGTGTGTGTTCTTTTCGTAGACAAACGGCGTGAACACACGTGTATTAGTTTCGAAGTAAAACTTTTTCTTCAAACACGCTGCAGTGCGATTTTATGCCAACGAGGCGGATCCCTTAATCTTCTAGTTTGAATTGTTCCCTTAATCGTGTCTTTGTGTATAGAAATGTTTTCTCGTTATAATTCTGTTATTCTTCATTTTCACATAACGTTAGTGCGCGGTTGATCACTATGCACTACATATTTGTCGTACTTTCGAACATTGAATTTTCTGTTCAATACAAAATAGATGTTTTGTATGAAATTCTTATGTGCCTCCAGATTTTTTTTTTATTTGACGCAACTGTAAGAGTCGTTCACTATCTCTGGTGTTAAAATGTGAAGGTATTACAATTAATTTTATAATTTGAAATGGCTGTGCTAGAGGAGGTACAGTCGGGAAATAATAGTTATTTGAGAAAGGGTGGTGATAATCCCTAATGCGTCTATTATTTGTGCTTGCTGTAATATTTCACTGTATGGTTCAAAGATACTGATAACGAGAATGTATTTCATCGTTACATTTTTTTTTCTGCTGGATTATAAAGCTTCATATGTATTATATTTATTACTTATTTTGGCTTGTGTAAGCCCTCGCTAAAACGTTAATCCTGTTATAAAAAAGAAATGTATGTGTGTTTATCCGTTGGTTATGTGTATTGGACCATTAATCCCAGTTAATAGTAAGTTATTGTCTGTTTTTCAATGGCACATAGGTGCATCCCTCCAAAACCCCTGTGTGCCGGTCTACTGAAGTTCAGGATAATGGATGGCAGCCATGAATATTTATTTATCTGCCTTTTTTCCCCCTCCGCAATTAACAAGCAAGGAATGTTTTGTGAACCCATGGTGCCAGGGTTATGCGTTGCTTTCCGAGTGGAGTTTTCCTCATTACCTTTCGATTGCCAGTGTATAACCGCATACTCCTAACGTGATTGACATGGTGAGGCACACAATTGAAATGAGTTGCTCTGAACATTTGTGAATTTCAACCGTTCTTTTATATTTTATATGCTTGTAAATCATAATTTTTGTATGCAACAATTTGAGTATTCTGTGGCAATTTTTTGTTAAACTGCCAGTAGATTTAATATAGTTTTTTTTTAATATTTAGATTCTATACGGAGAATATACGTGCAACTTGAAGTGTTAACACCAAAGCGATCTGGGTTCGATCCCAGATTTTCGCATGTGCGTGAATCGTGCCTTCATTCCGGCGCTCTTCCATACTCACATCGTGCCACCCCTCACCAGCGCTAAATACCTAGGTGTTAGATGTTAAGTGCTGGTTAAAATCTCTTCACGTCACTTCTTAAAGTGTTTGGTTCTATCGCGGCTTCCATTAGAAGTATTTTATAAACTGTCTTGTATACATCCGTCGTTGCTGTGTTGCTCTATCTTTTAAAGCTTCAGTGTGTTTTCGCGGCATTTAAGGACAACAGAGAACGACGCATAAATTATTCCATCGCCTTTATGTAGATTTGAAATGAGTACACAGATAAATCGGTTTTGTGGTGGCCACAAAATGTTTTGTCAATATGGACCTCACCAAAATTTTTTGTAGTGGTTACAGAATTTTTTTTGTTGTCACTCCAAAACTTTATTGGTGGCAGCTAAATAATGTTGTGGTCACCACAAAAAGTTTGGTAAGGTTCATAATGACAAAACATTTTGTGGTGACCAATAATCACTATGTCAGTGAATCAACCTTCCCTTAGTACTACGGTTAATACTGACTGTAACTTTGCACCGAATGTTTTTCTCCTCGAGTAGTTTTTTAAAGGAAAGCTTGATAAAGTAAGCGTGTAACTGTAATATGCTTCTTTGCAGCGTAATCAAAACATGTTTTGTTTGTGTTTAACTGCATGAAATGTCATCGTCCAGTATGATTTACAAAGTATTGTTATTAATCTGTTTTCCCGGGTTTATATGATTCGGCCTATATCATTAAAAATATGCCAAAACATGGTCTACATGTTGATAATCCATACTTTGTATTAATATACGAAGTGAGGTATTACTGAAACCATTGAAAAAAAAAGTAGTATTTCTTTCACGTAACTTTTTCGCAGTGATACTGTCACTTAATTCGCACAACACTGTTATTATGTTGTATATATCGAGCTGTACGTCCCTCGTTAGCGATTACCCAGTTTTATTGCAAATTCCCAGTAAAGGCTTTCCCCTCACTCCTTCCCCACTCCTTTCTCTCGCTACTTTCACAACAGCAATCTTTACACCCTACTATTACCTTCGATTAATTTTTTTTTAAGTTAGCCTTTTATGTTCTTAAGATAAGTCCTCGAGATTGGCTTTACTATAAGTTAGAGTTAGTAAAAATGTAAGCCTTACAGTCGAGACTGGTGTGTTCGCCAAGAGTAATACCTATCGTCTTCATGTTCCGTTCTTTTTCTACGGAACTTTAGTAACCTTGTAATTTTATAACGATTTTGAAGAGAAACAAAAAATGTTTTTAATAGATGTTCTGTATTTTCAAATCATAAAAGCATTAGTGTGTTTTTTTTCATAGCTAAAGCAATTGCTAATATGTAAATGGGTGGCGAGAATACGTGCGACATTCTACGTAGCCGTTCATGGGCTAGACAAGGAATTCTCTGAGGAGATTCTCACACAAATACCGCATGTAGTCAAATTTAACAATAGGTTAGTTTTCTAAAAGTCTCTTAATAACTGCGAAATAAGCAAATGTTTTACCGCGAGAATTCGCAGAAATTTGTTCTTTTAATAATATTTGAAGATAATGTGTAACTTACAAAATGTATAAAATCAGCGCAGTATTTGGCATCACCTCTTGTGTTAGGAGTTACGAGTGGCAGTTAGAGTTGGAGTAATGTACATTACGTAGCTGACTACGAAACATTTTAGCCGTTGTAATGAAGTATGAATTTATTGCAAATCACTGCTACGTAGAAATAACAGTACTAGAACATTCTCTAAAACGTATGTTCATTCTCAGTTTCTATAGTGTGTATTTAGGATTGTATAAGGTTGCGTGTTCTAATGACACAAATGATTGCTCTTGAAGGCACTTGTATCATTCGTCCTCCGAGACAGGGGAGCATTTGAACCGTATATAAAGTGGCGCTGGTCGGCGAGGGCAGAAAAAGGACTAGGAATAGACGTGGGGCTTAGCGGCGCGCAGAAGAAAAGGGGGTTTAGTCTGTCGATGGGTTTAGGCGTCCCTTTATTTCGTGCTGCTCGACGGCGGCTCCCACCCCCCATTACCGCCACACTTATCCCGCAGCCGCCCAGCCGTGGTCGTTTCGGAATAATAATGTCGGGGGATTAAACTAGCAGGGCTTAGTGGCGCGGCCCTGGCCAGGAATGCCGCGTTGTGATTGTGCGGCGGGCGGTCTGCCGTCGGCGGTCCCTATAATGAAGCTCGGTGCTCATGGTCTGCTGTCCGTGCGACGTGGATGCTATACGGAGAGTATCATCGCCATGAAGCACCAGGAGACCGAGACGATGCCTGAGAGAAGTGCCAAGTGCATGTCAGCCCTCGGTAGACGGGAAGATGTGACGGCTTCTAGCGCGCTGCATGCGCTGTGTGGACCTCATAACGTTACCCCCCCCCCCTTTAAGAGGGCGTGGTACATAATTCAACGCTGAAAGCATTAATCTATAATTGTAGGTTTCTTGAAGCCAATTTGCGAAAATTAAACAATAGCAATCCTAGACAATAGTTTTAGCCAACGTTTTAAACACAATTGTTTCCAGTGTTACGAACTTCTGAGGCACAATCTCTAACGCCGGAACCTCGTGCATTTAACTGCGGCGCAAGAGATCATGCGTAACGAATTAGTAATTCTGGATAAATATTTACTCGCAAAGTTGGCAAACACCATTATCTAGGATTGTCGTTGAGTATTTTATTTATATTGGCTTCGAAAAAAGCGTAGAAATCAATTGGTGTTTTCAGCGTTTATTTATATACCACGCACTCTTAATGTGGGGTCTCGCTCATCGTGCTGAAATTACTAATTAAACATATAAAACACAAATATGTCGGATTGGGTAGATTTTATTTTAGAATTTAATCGTTTTAATTGGAATTTACACGGAACTTCAATCGGAAATTCCTACCAACAGTACAACGGGTTGTTTATGTGGAATTAGTAGCTAGTATTTTTTTTTCAAATGTTAAATGTTTAGTGGTCAGTTTATCCCGAACGACGTGTAGATGACATTGCTTCTGTGCTTCTAGGCCGCAGACACAAAGAACACTCCTAGCCAGGCTATCCGCCAAAGAGATAAGTTGATGGCCACACCTGGGTTTATTAGACTAGGACAATACTGCAGCGGTTCGCCACATACAACACGTCTCAGTTCTGAACCCTGGGAGATATCATTACATTTCTCCATCTCGGCCTTAGGTCCACCAGTCAGAAACTCTTACAGCTTCTACCAAAAGTTTGAAACCATTATATTTAACTAACAAAACGTTTTGGCCATGTAATTAATCTACGGGATCTGATTATCAATGACACATGGATTACTGTTTCAGGCTATGTTCAGAGTTTAAGGGGCCCGCCTACGTAGCGCCTTAGCGGCCGTTCGACCTCATGGACGTGGAGTTTTCCCCCACAAAAGCGGGATTGGGTCAACCCCTGTTGTGGAGGAGGTTGTCTCTCACTCTCTCTCTCTCTCTCTCTCTCTCTCTCTCTCTGTTGTCCTCTCGGCTAGGTCTCGCGAAACCTTCAATTTTCCACAAAACCCTCGCTGCATATTTGCGCAGGACACATATTACAGGAACAAGATTTCCTCAAAATTTTCAGTGGTTACAAGGTACAAACAGTCACGGGATTGAAAGCTAAAGGATAGATTTACTAAGGTTAAATGGTTTTGAGTAAAAATATAAAAAAATAACGGCGTTACACAAGCCGGAAAAGGCACTAATTTGGAATGTTAAGACCCTATTTTCTAATTACTTAAGAAACTAATAGAACTTAAACCATTTACCCTTACTGTGAGGTACCTTAATATATTTTATACGTCAAACACACAATCTCACGACTAATATTTTCTGTGAAAAAACGATTCTCCTGAACCTCTACATCACAACTTCCATGGCAGGTAGGCGGGCCCCTTAATTTGTGAAAAAATTTTGAAAATATGACTGTTTGTTTTAAAGTAATATTATTTTTCGTTTTTTAAAATAACATAAATTACTTTAATGCATTTCCGGAGATGTAAAAAAAAAATAAACAATGGATTATGTTTATCCTAATTTTTGGGCAGAAATTTAAAACCCTAAGGTATAATTTTAACCATAGAATAACTCTAGTTTTATTCTACAAAAAAATAATGTGATTTTTATCACTTTAAAAATAATTATAAAATATATTCCAAAATTGGGCAAGAGGACACTCTTTGGCAATGACTTATACGAGATACCGAATGTATGTATATACAACGTAAAACCGCTCCAGCTTCGGTGTCTCGCTCGGTGCGACAGTTAGTCATTGCCAAAGATTGTCCTCTTGCCCAGTTTTGTCACATATTTTATAATTATGTTTAAAGTGATAATTGTAACAATTTTTTTTGTAGATTAAAACTAGAGAGTTATTCTATGGTTGTAATTATACGTTAGGGTTTTAAGTTTCTGCCCAAAATTAGGATAAACGTAATCAGTTGTTTTATTTTTTTACATCTCCGGAAATACATTAAAGTGTAAAAAAACTATGCTATTTAAAAAAAAGAAAAAAAAAAGATAACTTTTATACAAACTTTCCTATTTTCAAATTTTTTGTACAAATTAAACTCTGAACATAGCCTGAAACAGTTATTCATGTGTCATTAATAACCAGGTCCCGTAGGATTAAATATAAGGCCAAAACGTTTTTAAGTTAATTGTAATGGTGTCCGTAAACTTTTGCTAGAAGCTGTACCACTGAGTCAAGTGGTCGGACCTCGAAACCATTTGTTCATCAGGAAAACATATGAACGACTAAAAAGAAATAACTCCGTAAGCATAAATGACGCACCCGATTAGTTTAGTATGCTTAAATTATCTTGTCTGCGGTATCCCTTTAAGAATATTTTGTGGCTATAGTGTCACTATTTTTCGAACATTATTATGTATTTTAAAAGAAAATATTTTTAATTTTAGGATATTATTAGAGATTGCTTACCTTTATGTTTTCGCCGGTGATCGGTCTCTTGGGATATATATATATAGTTACGCTTTACGTCTCGTCGACAGCGAGGTCATTAGAGACGGCTACACAGGCTATTTACACAGATACAGGAACTAGAAAATAATTCGGCCATGGCCCTTGTTCAGGAACCGCCCCAGTGTTCACCTGTAGAGATGCCGGGATCGATGGAAAACAGAAATCCGGATGGCAGGAACTGGGAAACCAAACCGGGTTCTCAGAAATGCGATTCCAGCCTGTTAACCATTGCGACACCTATTTCGGTTTGGGATGTTAAGAAGACGTGGTTTGTGGTTCGTCCTTCACTGTAATATAGGTCACTGTCCACTTGTGAATTGTTGAGTCACTAAAGTGCCGTATTTTATTTATGGCTGTGAACCTGATTAATGTAATCGGCACAAACTGAGGTTAATTACACATTATAAATGACCTATACAGTTTCGGTTGCGAGGGTCGATTTTCTACACTTAGCTTCTCGCAATAGGACTAAAGACCGCCAAGATATATTTCATCTTATTTTACTCTGGCCATCTTGTTATGAGGTTGAGCGCGAACCCTCACTTGACATTCTTCCTTGTAGGCTGTAAAGTGAAAACTTTTGAAAACCTTATTGCAAAGAATATTAATATGTTACTGTAGTCTTAGCATTTAACTTTTCCGTTTCCAGTATGGTGGACGCTAGTAGAATTGAGATATAACATGGCGGAAATCCCCCAAGGACCATGGGGCCGCGGTGGCCGAATGGTCAGACCATTCGCCTCCCACCAAGGCGATCCTGGTTAGATTCCCGGCGGGGTCGTTCCCCAGATTTTCGCATGTGGGAATCGTGTCGGACGATGCCGCAAGTCGGCGGGTTTCCTCGTGGATCTCCAGTTTCCCCCGCCCTTTCATTCCGGCGCCGCTCCATACTCATATCATATCACCCCTTAGCAGCGCTAAAGACCTCGATGTTGAGCGCTGACCAAAATCTCTCTCACCCGAGAACCGTACATGCGAGTTCCTGCGAGTGTGTCGCGACGAGTGGGTGTACAGCCCACGTCCACTGAGGAACGACAGTGCAGGGGCGAAGGGTCGTGTTACGCGGCACACGGCCAACTCGCCCCCTCGACGGCACGAAGTTACGGCGACGACGGCCGACTGGAGACGTCGGCCCTCCTCAGTCGAGAGGCAGGCAGGACCACGGAAGCCCCGTCCGATCCGGCGTGCAGATACCGACGACAAGACTTTTGTAGGTGTAAATATGATTTAACGGCTCGCTTCACAGCGACATTCTCATAAGCGCCGTCCGCCCCTGGTACCGGTTTCCCCCTCAACCCCCCTCCTCGCCCTCCAGCAGGGCCTAGCTGATAAAGATATTCCAGCATGCCGTCCTCTCCCTGGCCGATCCCGCTTTGTCTTGTCGGGCAGACTGATCGTCCACTCGCCGTTGATATCCCGTGAACGATCCGAGCAGACGGGAATTATGGAGGGAGTAATGCGTGCAGAAAAGCCTTAATAATTGTCGATGGTCAGCAGCAGATAGTGCGCACGGGTCCTTGCCCGCCTCAGTGGCTCGACCGATCAAGAAGTCCGTGGAGGGGAACTGATGTCGGCGCAGGTCCGCTTCATCGTGCGCACGTTACCTCACATTCATTTCTTGTTTGATGACGACCCGTGCCCCGTACCTGCGTTCCTAGAAGAGCACCTCCTCCGACCTCATGGAGAAAAAATATACCATTTGTCGCGTTCATTTTCTGAGAATTTTTTTTTATTTGGTGACTCTAAGTATGTTGAAACGTGAACGCTAATTTGATTTTGTGTTAATTACGTTACAGTTGGCTTTTAGTGGCACGGTGGATAGTAATTTTCATAATTACATTTATATATTTGTACATTTTTTTTTTTTTTTAATTTTTTAGACATTATTTGTAACTAAATCTCGGTTTTAAGAAGTATTTTATCTGCCATACATAGTTTTTGGTTAATGCCTTGTCAAAGTCAAAATTCGCACGTCGCTGTTTTAAGAATGACATTAAAAGCAATTGATTTTCCGAACTGAAATAATTTACACTGAATAACGATGTTGTGGGCTACAAAGTCTCCTATATAAAAACCAAAAATAAAATATTTTTGTATTTAAAAATGCCGACATTTAAAAATAAAACTTAACAATTTAAATGTTTTATTAAATATTACGAGACCGTGTATCCTACAACGTCGTCTGAAGTGTCCCGCTTTATGTTGATTTGTTAATCATGAAGAGGGGGGGGGGGTTACTAAAAATGAATTTTAATATAAACATAAATCACACGCTAATTTTTATTCACCCAAGCGTTACAAAAACCGTGACCTTTCTGGGTTCATAGAAAGAAAATTGTGTATAAACGCTTCCCTGCCATTTTTTTTGTAGAAAAAAAAGTTATTACGCTACGACGAAAAAAGCCTGTTCACAGAAAAAAAATGGCAATGGTATTTCTAAGAATATATGCTGTAACATTTTGTTTCCGTAATAAAATTTTATATTTGTCACATACTTGATTATTGTTTTAAATTCAAATATTGTATTGTTTTCGACGGACGTAATGGAACCCACGTATATTGATCCTAACCACAGGATTTGTTTTGCCACAAGGCACAACATTTTAAATTATGTAGGTTGTACAAATTTCTTTGATGACTGAGGTCGCAGGTTAATAATTCATAATGTGTTCAGTGCTTCGAATTTGGGACACTATGAATGTATCGTATTGCTGAATTTACGTAATGCGGCATCTGTTACTGCCGTGCAGTTGTAAATTATCACATCATTACTAAACTGAATAATAATCTCTAAAGGTCCCACTACGACGAACAAAATTACCGTCAGCACGGCTTTGGAGTGGCTAAGATATTTCTAAATTTCAATCCTTATCAGTCACTTATAGCATTGAACTTGTTATTTTGACTTGCGTAGCTTGCTTGCATTTTAGTGGATTTTCTGTTTCATGATTGTGTTGCAGATATTCAACTACGAACTGTGGAAATTATTTTAAGGGCTTATTCCTTAGCTTGTTTTTTTCAGATGGGTGCAAATGACTCAAATATTTTTTATCCAAAAGTTTTGAAGAAACTTGAGACGATGTACAGTCACACGATGCACAATTCTGTGGAAGCGTTTTTAAAATTAATGTATTATTCGTCAGTAATTTTTTTTTTTTTTTTTTAATTTTCGCTTATTTTCACGTAAAAACCTGGTACTTTGGGTGACCAGTTCTGAAAAACCGTTTAGTACGTTGCTACAAAAAATTTTGCTAAAATTATGACATATTAGTGTCAAAACCGCGGAGCAAAATTTTGATATATTAGGTAGCAATAATATTTTTTATATCGAAATCACTGCAAAACTTAAGTAACACGTCATTAAATTTTGCATTTATCTTTTAAAAAAGTTTATTTTGTTTTATTATTTTCTACTGTTTCGATTTTTTTTTTTTAGTCTAAACGAAAATCAGATTTTACAAATCTATGTAACTGTTTGTTTACAGTGATTTTTAACATTTTGGCTATTTTTTTTTTCAAGAAAGTTAGTACTGTAGTTTCAGTTAACTACGTAATAAATAAAAATTTTGTTAACTTAACACATTTGTTGAAACCGTTTATTTCTTATCTTGGAAAGAAAAATAACTATCACGCCAAAATAAATTTTAAACAAAACTGTTAAAACAGATTTCTGATAGCTGCTTTCGTTTAAAATTTAAAAAATAATGATTGCAAACACAGTAGGAGCATTGTTTTGGGGGGGGGGGGGTTTATAGTCTTAAATAAATAATTTTGTAAATGATGTGACGATTGGTAGGTGTGCACAATTAACCGTTTATCATTAAACACGCTGCAAAGGTTGTTGTGGGTGAGCAAATTTAATACACTAGTGCTTCAGTCGTAAAAAAAAGAGTAAGTGGAATATCTTTATTGTTTTTCATCACTCGAAACAAGCCAGTATTAAAAAAAAGACAAGTACACAAATGCACAGATAATTCAACATAACCAATGGGTTTATTTACTTAATAAACGAAACAAAAAAAAAATTAATGGTGAAGCGATTTTGGTCATCACTAAACATCTAGGTTTTTAGCACAGGTGAGGCGTGACGTGAGGCGAGAATAGAAAAGCGCTGGAATATAAGGACGGGGGAAACGGAAGATCCCAGAGGCAACCCCCCTCCCCCCTTTCAGGAACGCGGGCTTGCCCGGAACGATAGCCACATGTAAAAATTTTGGTCATCCAGGTTGTAGACGAGTTCTCTAGCCAACCGCGGACCTACGAAAAAAAAAAAAAAACTAGCAGTGAAGAGCTGATATAGGAAGATGGCACAACGAAGATAGACGGTCAGCGACGTTTCAAGTATTGCAATATTCTGTCCGTCTTCGGACACTTACTGAAAAGAAAGCCTTGTGTTCGGTGATTTTTTATGTGAATATCGTGTGGGCTTCTTTTTATGTCCGTATAGCGCTTTCTCTCTCGCTATGTCTATCTGCGTTATCGAATGTCAGAAATGAAATTCGTTAAAATGTAACAAAGATTGTTAAGGGCCGGCTCGATCCATATGTTCAGTGTGGGAGAGATAGGGATTTCAATGTAAAATTGAAAGTCGCTTTACGCATTCAGTTTTCATGATTTAACTTTCAAACAAGAATTGTAATACAGATTTTGAAGGCGACTAGCTCGCTACATGACGAGAAAACTATTTTCGTTATAAAAAACGTATTAAATCGATAGTTTAAATATTAAAATCGCTGCACGTTTCAGGCTATGTAGTTTATTGGGTTAAATATTATATAGCGAATTCCGTTACGATTAAACACATAAATAAGTCAGTGGTAGCGTAAATGTATCTCATCTAGGAAAAGCGTGAGAGGTCTTTGCGTAAATGAAAAATTGAGCGGAGTAATGGGTCGTGTACTGGGTGGTGCGCGCGCATCCAGAGTGGAGCGGGGAGGTAGAGCAGGCGGGCGTCGGTTATCATCCTTAGGAGCGGCCTTGAGCAGTATCTGCGCGGACTCATCTGTAATCTGAGCTACACTACAAGGAAGTCGGTGGCCAGGCGTGAATGTTGTCGGTGCGATAGTGTAACAGAAAACGATCCACAATGGGAAGAGCGAAGTGTAAAAACAAACGACTGCCATTACATAGCCAACCGAGGTCTGCCAAAGGGAAAATACAGAATGTTCATGTAGCTAAATTTACCAGGCATGCAGCATGCATTTTGTATGCATACACCGTGACAGAATGTCATCATGTCTTCAGGTAGATAAACGGTTGTGGGTTTTACAATACATCTGAGATACATTATGCTTAACCATTGAGTAAAACCTGTCTTTACTCACTGGTCTAACCACGTAGTACTGTATAGTCTATATCTGAAATGAGTAGTGTGTTGATGTACCGAACGAGTGTTATTGGTTTTGTGTAAGACAACAAATGCATTCATAAAGTAAATGTAGATAATAAATATATCTATAACAAGCTATATTTCATGGGTGAGATTTTGTATTATGTTAGCCGTAATTCTCATGATACTCCGAATTGTCGGAAGAGTGACGTAGGTTTCATACTCAAGACAGTTTCATTCCGTACGTCTAATTTTCACTAAGGGAATGTTTTAAAATACCTTTATAAGACTACCAGTTGGATATATATTCATCCAACGCTGTATATTTTTCCACTGGGTATAAGAAGAAAAAGGCGCAAGTATAAAAGACTCGTGGCTGTCATTTAGCTCGAGTGATTATCTGATATGCCATAACTGAACTTTGAATTACTTTCATCGATTGAGAAATTATTTAAATGAACTCCGTGGTAATTTACTGGATAAATAAGACAAGTTTATTATTTCATTGTTATATTTACACTATTTTTGTACATAAATTGTAGAAAATTCTTTCTAGACACAAGTCAACATTAAATAAAACTGTGAACTTTGCAAAATGTATTCTATAAGATGTATGTATCATTATTAAAAAAATATTTGACATAGGGCCTATTACATTTATATGTCTCACCTGAAATACAAATATTTTTGACTAATGCGAAAAGACAGACCCAAAAGTAACGAAGTTTAGAAACACAACTTCATGTTTTTTTTTTTAAGTGTGTTACATATTTTTTTTTTGTTACACGAAATAATTTATTTGTGACCTTGAAAATGATTACTTTTTTCCCCCATAGATGTTCAAAAATAATTTTTTACAATATCTATAGGCCTGTCACTATGAACGAATTTTATTTGAAACCAAAATATCTAGGGTTACCGTGGTGGCTTTGATTGTTACTGTCGAGAAAACGAGCTGGCAGTTTGTGACCACGGTGTCTCTGACGTGTGTTGCGATTTGCGAATGCGCAACATGTCTAAAATAATTTGCTAACTTTTTTGACCGGCAGGCCAGTATCGGCGACCGTATAGTGAGAAACATTTAAAAACACTAAAATGGTTGTTCCATGGCATTAAACAACATGTCTGTCCCTCTTTCCTAGTATTATGTCATTAAAAATATCTGCGTAGTTATTCGTAATTGATACTCGGAGTTGTTAAATAGCTTTCAAATAAATGTCTATCATAAAAGTTCACACGTATATTTGTTCTACATCACTGTACCAAACAAACACTACTTACCATTTAAGGAAATATAAAGTAGAAAAATAAGGAATAACTGTTATTTTTGTAGTCACTATTTCGTTCTGGTTTGTATGCAGGCTGTTCACGGTTGACACAGCACGTTTGTGGATTCTGATGTTATCACTTGGTTTAGTTTTTTTAATGATAAATAGTGTAAGAATGAGTGAATTAATAAAATATTTGAATTCCTAATTGTTTATCTTAAAAATTCGCTTGAGTAGAGCATAAATACAACTAGCTATGGCAATGTTAAC
>PNEQ01073936.1:0-26233 GCA_003012365.1 Medauroidea extradentata
TGAGTAAGCATCAATCCTAAACAAAAATCACGTCTCTATATAAAAAACTATGGGATCGATATATATCGAATGTGAGTCGAAAACTCATATTACCCCATTTTTAACCAGTTTAGGGCCGAATTCGGAAAATATATTTTAAATGGTACTTGGGATACTTACAAAAGCACCAATTTAAAGCAAAGAGTACTTCGATATCTCGGTTGATTCGATAGATATGGAAGGATAATCGAAAACACATTTCACGTATTTTCACCCCTTTAAATAAAGAATTTCGAAACGATTTTGAGTCCTGCCATAGACATTTATAAAAGTAACCAATTAAAGTTAAAATCACGAAGATAGCCAATTGTGTTTCAAAGATAAAGACGATTCATAAAAACACATTTCGCCCCTTTTTACTGCATTGGGGTCGAATTTCAAAAAAACCTAAAACTACTTTTTGGGCATTTACGTAAGCAATATTTTGAAGTGAATACCAACTCTCTTTCCCGAAGGGTTCGAAGGATATCAATAGTTGATTGGAAACACATTTAACGTCTTTTCAGCCCCTTAAAAGTTGAACTTCGAAAAATCCTTAAATTGGCTAACATGCATTTTTACGAGTGTCCTATTAAAGTAAAAATCACGATGATAGGCCGTCGGGTTCGAGCTCTATCGACGTTTCTTCGGAAACACATTTCACCCCTTTTCACCCCCTTAGAGGTCGAATTTCGAAAAATTCCTTTTTAGTGCTCGCCTACGACCTGAAGGGAACCCCCACAAAAAATTTCACGATTCTAGGTCCAGTGGTTTGGGCTGCAGTTTGATATGTCAGTCAGTCAGTCAGTCAGTCAGTCAGTCAGTCAGTCAGTCAGTCAATCAGTCACTTTTCATTTTTATATATATAGATGACCCACAGTTGTTTTCGTGTACAATACGTCCAGTATCAACCGTCTATTAGACTAAGTCCACCACGCAAAACCTTAGCTACACAGAAGACGAAAATATTTGTGAAAAATGTACGATGACATTTTACGTGCACAATGTGGCAACATAGCACTGTACTTAGTCCCCTATTGCGCTCCACAGATATCTTACTTATCTTACAGTGCGGAGCTGAGGAGAAGGAAAGACTCAGGTATGCGGCTGGTGGTGGGGACAAGCGGAGCGCTATGTGGCCCCCACCACCACCCTGCCGTTTTGCCTTGCCTTCTCCTCAGCTCCCAACAATACCACTATTCTGACATGCATATTATGGGGGCAGGTTAAATTCCCGAGTATCCCAAAAAAATATTGTACTTTAATTTGTAGTAACATACATAAAATAATGCTAGGATGTGGAGCGCAAGAGAGGGTTATCTCCGTGCAGTGTTGCCTCATAGCGCACCTAAAATGTCGTACAACATTTTGCAAATTATATTTTCGTTCCCAATTCACCCCAGGATTCACGTAGTGTGTTTATTATGCAGTTTTAATGGAGATTTTGTACATACAATTTTAATCCAAGTTGCACAGTTTGGTGAAAAATGGGAACAATAGCAGCTATATGTAACAAATATCAAGAGAAAGTAACAGTATGGCATCGCCAGGCTAGTGATGTGAACTACTAATCAGCCAGGAGTAAGATTTAAGTAAAGCGCAAATTGAATGTTTTACTAATTAATGTATTGTGACAGGTGAATTAACTGTGCCAAAACCTTTCCTTTATTATTAATAATGGGAATAATAGGTTACTGTTCTGCTGTGTTATGGTAGTTTTTAATTGGTCACGTGTTAAAAATAAGTTAATAAAAATGTTTCATGGACAACAATTTTGATTTAGTATACTATAGCAAAGCTGTCTCTTTGCCAATGTTCATATTTTCGCTAAGGTTGAATATCATGGAAACAAAGACCCCTCCCCACTCTTATTTTTTATCAAACCTTTTCGCCTTTACAAGTGTGAAATTGGTTAATTACACGGACATTTAGTGAATTTTCGAGAATACTACGACATGCGTGAGTTACAGGATGCAGCAACATAACTTCCTGTTTTGAAATGTGCTGCAATCAGGCTGTAGGTGTCTTAGCGGTCTCATTCGACAGGCGTGGGTGTAAAGTTTTGTTCCTCACCGCTGAAAATCGCCATCGTGCGTTGGAACAGCGAGGAGCGTATGTGAACATGTTGGAGGCATTCTCTCTCCCCCCTCCCTCCCCCGCGGCTTGTGAATTTGACATAGGTAGGGCCACGATTTTGTCGCGAAAAGATTTTTGCCCCACTTTGTTTCAGTGACTCACGTGCACATCGGCAGTTCTGTTTCAAGGTCATTGGCAGCGTGTCTTTGTTCAGACACGTTTCTCATTTGACTGCACCAATCAGAATAAGATAATTGTGAGTCTGTACGTCTATAATTTGCCAAGGCAAGTGAGAGTAAAATCATCCAATCACAGACGATGTAGCAGAGCTGCAGGTGTGCACATGACGCATCGAAACCAAGTGTTGCAAAAATCTTTTCGCCATAAAATCGTGGCTCTAGACATAGGAAACGTTTGGTTCCAACAAGACGGAGCGATGGCCCACACTTCAGAGACATCGATGGCTGTTTTGAGGGAACATTTCCCGGAGTGCCTCATCGTAATAAGTGGCGATTTGAAGTGGCCAGCCCGTTCCCCCGATTTGGCCCCATGGGATTTTTTTGTGATATGATAGTCTACGTTTATGTCAACCGTAGAAGGACCCTACACGTCCTGAAGGCCAACATCCGGGCAGAAATTGCGAACTTACCCACTTCTATGCTGGCTAGCGCAATGAGAAACACCAAAAATCGGCTTACTCAGTGAATGGATATTGTTACCTAGCTGACTTGATTTTAATCACTGTGTAAAACCAAATTTTAGATATATACCTACACTGTACAAATTAAAATGGATACTTTCTGATTCACGTAATGGGTTTTATTGCCGTGTTAAGAAAGGAAGTTATGTTGCCGCATCCTGTATTTTACGTTTATAACAGAATTTACAAAATATTAACGTGTGCATACGAGTTTTAGCTCGTGCAGCCGAAAATTGCGAAAGTGTATGTTTTTGCGGTTCTTTTTAGGTACGAAAATCTTGATGCAGTATTTTAAACAGATAAAGGTGCTTACAATATAAACTTTTAAAAGTTAAACTTCACAAATCAATAGCGCAAACGATGAATGCCTCATTCATGCACTATCGGCGAGAAGACCACACGCTGTTTAGTGACTTGTGCGTAGAGGTTAAGAGGAGGTGTAATGCGGATGCTGTGCCGTCCTTATCGCTTCCGTCCACTCAATCACACAATTTAAATGTTGTGTATATTGCCTTTAAGACCTCAACTGTAGCCTTAATATATTGAATTGGCGTCCAAATACAACCTTAGTTGCTACTTTCGACGAGGGTAATGGTGAGCTAGGGTTCCTTATTTTGAACGAATGCTGAATGTTTCTAACATCATTCTGAATACATCATATGTAAAATGAGTAAATCAGGTAAGGCTGTTTTGAATGTTGTAGAAAGATTGAAGATGGCCATAAACCTTGTTTATCTGTACATCTATGGGGTGACTAACAAGTTAATATTTTTGTGAAGCAGAAGGCGGTGGCAAGGTAATACATATAAACATATAAATTAGGGACAGTAAATAAACTACTGCTTTAGAAAACGGCAGGAACAATACAATTTTTTCATAATAAATAAATATCACGATTATGCCCAGGGAACCTCGCGCCGCTTCAATCATGATCCTGAAGGACGAAATATAAATGAGGGGTTACATGAAATGAGACCATACAGATGGGGTGGTGAGAAATGCAAGAGTGAGGGAAACGGGAGTACCCAGAGAAAACCCACCGGCAAGCGACAACGTTCGCCACGTTTCCCACATGCGAAAAATCCGGTATAAGCCCCGTTGGATACCAATTCTTGATTGACTTAGTGGGAGACGAGTGGTTTGAGCACACCGCTGCCACCGACCCTTGCAAAGTTGCTTCATAAGTGCGTAGGATACCGTAATTTACGGTACGTAAATAAGTGTAAATTTGTAGCAATCCGATAATTTTCATGGTTCTAACACATGCAGGCTGGCCTCCACAATCCTCCCTACTTAGTGTAATTCCAGTATTTATTTTTTTTGTACTGTCAGGCTTCTATATTGTGATCCACTTACACACATTAGTTCATAAAATAACATTGTGAGGAAAATCTATTTTGATAAGTATCCACTGAAATGTTGTAGTTTATTATTATCATTTATATCAGATATAATTTATGTAATTTTGTTAATACTGGAAGACGATGATATTATAACCATATAAAACACCATTTGAATGGTATTGCTATAGTTTGGCATAATTTTTGCTATATTTTATAACTGGCAAGTTATTATTTTTATGTGGTATCAACAACAACCTAGGGATATTTTGAGCTATAATAATGTAATTAAGTTTCTTTTCTCCGAGCACGAACTTTCGATTGGATAAGAAAATTTTCATTTTTTTCTGTGTGCTAAGACATTTTTTTAAAGATAACTAATGCTTCCAGTGATTAAACGTGGACTAGATGACGAATTGTGGTTCCTGTATTGGCTGGTGGTCACGGTGGTCGAATGGTCAGACCATTCGCATCCCACCAAGATTATCCGGGTTCGATTCCCGGCAGGGTCGGTCCCCGGATTTTCGGGGGAATCGTGAAGATGTTTTCTCGGAGATCTCCCGTTTCCCCAGCCCTTTCATTCCGGCGCTGCTCCATACTCATCTAATTTCACCCCTCGCCAGCTAAAGACCTCGATGTTAAGTGCTGATTAAAATATCTCAATCACTCTTATATTAACTTCAGAAGATATTTTTACGTCAGTAAAATACTAATTGTTCGTAAGAATGGAACGAAGTTTCAATCCCTATAGGAGTAAAATACGCTTTCAATTAACATTTGAAGAAAAAGTATGGTACTACGCCACACCAAACCTAATGCATAGAAATGAACTCGCAACTTTACATAACTCTTTCGAAGCCTTGTAATCATTAGTTCGTGTTTTGTGCATGTAAATTTAAATTTATTAACTGACAATTATTACCAATTTCGACCCTGTAAACTGTTACGCATGTCGGAAAGTTTATAATGGTATATATTAATATGGACAAGCTATTACATTAAATTGAAATAAGTAACCCTCGGTTTAACGTCATGAATTGATGAACGTAAATCATCAGAACTGCATATTAAAAGTTGTGGTTCATAAGTAAAGTAATTTTATTAAAGAACAGTATGAATTGTTACTCCTTTCTGCTGCCTAGATATTATCCATAAATTAATTAGTCAAGTGCTGTAAACGTCTCTTCTGTTAAGTAGAAATTTCATTAAAGTTAGAACCTTTAGACGTACATTACTTTTAGTTGTAGTGTAGTTGCACTTCGTTGAGGATTAGCGTTCCTGAGGGAATGTTAGATCACACTAACACACTCAACTAACTCGAAGTTTATGTAAGAAAACGGGAGAATGTTAAGTGTAATACAAAAATTAGTTTTAAGCAGAATAAGATATAATTTTTCTTAGTGTTTTTCAGTAATGAACCCTTATATCATTAAATATTTTAACCCAAGTAATTTTTTACCACAGTATATTTCATACCACAGTATCGTCGAAGGTTTTCTCTGACTTTTGTACATAACTTATATTGGTTTAAAGATTTGGTAAACTCCGTTTTATGTTCCCCTATAATCTTACCAGAGAGGTCTTTAAATATTTGGCTTGGCAATAAATGTTTTGCCTAGACTGAAACACATTTATGTTTTTTTTTCATTGATTAGCGGGAAGGGAGCGCTTTATGATGTTTATAATTATGTTGTACGCAAATCCTACGTTTAGGTTTTGCGGCTTCAAATATCACAACCACTAATCAAATTTGTCAGCCCTATTCTGTTTCACGTTAGAAACAAAAAATAAATCGAATTTTCGTATATTAATTAGTACTAATGAAACTGGTTTTTCGTAAAGTCCATTCCTTTGTATACCTGCGGAAGTATACGTTGGTAGCTAAAATTAGTCAAACAGAGGTCACAAAAAATGCTCGTTTAAAAATTTCACTAGATATTAGCAGACAATTGGGAAAATCTCCGATTTATTTTCTCTAAGTTGTGTATAATTTTTTTCTGTCGCATGGTATTATTACATGGAAAATTGATAAATTCATGAATTCAAAGCAAGAAACTAATAATGGTCTACTCTGAAAGGGACTAGGATTAGCGCATCACTCTAGCAGCGAGAATGGACGGAGGGTATCAGGTGGAGTGCACGAAGGTCAATAACCGTGAATATAATTCCTAGTCGCTGTGTGTAACCAATATTCACGTCGCCGGCTCTTTGTGCTGCAATCGCCAGCAGACCGCTCTCGCCTTGTTCCGGCATGTTTTTCTCGCGCGATTACGCGTCTGTTAGGGTGCGGGAGTTATAAATCTCTGTAGTGCGTGGCACACACTCCACGTCATATACCCTGCTTGTTGTGCCGCCTGAGCGAACCGCCTCGAAAATTAAAGCGACGCCCGCTATCACTCGACGCACAGTCGTAATGAATGGAAGAGATTAAAAGGACGACAGTGTTTTTATTTCGCCCCATCCGCCACGTATTCCGCAACAAAAACCAGCTTTGAATAAACATTCATTGAATTTCGAGTTTTATTTACCGGTTTTGCGAACAGGAAACTGTAGTGGCAGGTAAGAAAAAAAAAGGGGGGGGGAATTCATTATTCGCTGGCATATTCAAACAATCACTGCGGCGAGTAGGCGGTAAACAAGCATGTATTGCAAATTTATTAAAATATATGTTTACGCACACTTCCGTCGCGGAATCGTTATTGAAACAACAACAAAAATATATACGTAGGTCTATATTTCGTGTCAACCAGCTTCAGTCTCTAAACATCTCCGCGCCTGTGAATTCAAAATGTACACCAAATGATTGCAAAATATAACGCGGTATTCGAATTTCTTCTTGAATTGTATCAAGAGATACGTGTTGGAAACGTAACTTATTAATACCCACAGGTTCTGGTAAATAAGATAATTAAGGGTTACAATAGCCAAAAGTGCTATTTCTTTAAGTTATTTTTGAGTTTTGACAATCTTTTGTTTCGAATTACTATACGAACTATGAATGATGGTAATGCTCAAAGTTTCATGCCCAAGAATCACACCAATAAATCTGGATGGAAGAATACTGAACCAACGAAATTTAAAAGGTATAACTCTGATCAAGATTTGATACAAAATCACTTGGGTTGTTTTTAATTTGTATAACAGAGGCAGATCATTGAATCACAACCGCGAATAGCTGCAAATTACAGTTTCTTTCTGATTGTATAATTTATTTAGTTCTTTCGAATTACGTGTTTCGTCATTAACATTAGATTGTGTCATCTAAATATTAAGTAAACTAACTGTGCGACGTGAATTCATAAAAGAGACAAATTAACAGACGGGAAAGCAGGAAAGCCGTAGAAGACTGTGAAGTGTAGACTGTTTAAGCCATGTCGTTTAAATTAAAATTTGTAATTCGAGCTAATGGCAGACGCAACGCAAAGACATGTATAGAATTCACCTTATTTTCTAATAGCAGACTAGACTGCCAACGTTTGTAGTCTCATTCGAAGACGAAGCCCACGATGCCATGACTTGCTCCGGAGATTGCTTTTGTTCAACAATTTTAAGTTCCACTTCCCCCGCGAAAGTCGGTCAAAAAAGTAAAGGATATCACTAGGGCTAGAGATTTTTGATGAAAAGAATAACGCAACAATTTGTATCACTGCATTCCAACGCTCACATCTGCACATGTGCATTGTGGCTATTGGCAGATTGTATTTGTGCAGAGAAGTAGTTCATTCGACTGTGCCAGTGAGAATAAGGTTACTGCGACACCACGCGTCTGTGATTTGTGCGTAGATCACCAAGAAGTAGAGAGTTAGAAACAGCCACTCATTAACCATGAAGCAGAGCTGAAGATGTACACATAAGACACTGAAACAAAATGTTGCACAATTTTTTTCCCCCACAAAACATTACCAGCTCTAGGTATCACTAGGGATAGGAAGATTTCGCGAATTCAATGACCCGAATGCTAGAACCAACTATTCTATGCATACTCAAGCTCCGACTATAAGTCAACTAGTGGCTACTCACTGGAACAGCAGACGATGTACGAATAGACGTGGCTTGAGTATGTATAGGACACGGTCGTAGAAGAACAGGTCTGGACACTCGCCTGGAAACTTGACCCCCTTGTTGTTTTGCTGTAGTTCACTAAGTTCACGACAATGCTATAGGTTTTTGGTGCTGCTGTTAGGGCGGTCGGCTCAAACTCCGCCCACTTCCTCCCCACTAAGATAAACAATTTATCAAAACGTATTTTTTATCAATTTATGAAATACTTCCTTCGTTCACAAATGTAAGAAAAGGCTCCAGCAAGCTTTGTTTACTTTATAAATTTAACAATGGAAAAAAGTGGACGGAGTTTGAGTCTGACCGCCCGGAAAACAGCGCCAAAAAGTACAACATTCTCGGTAACTTGACGAACTACAGCCAAACAAGAAAGAAGGGGTCAAGCAAAACAAATTGGTTGATAGGCGAGTGTCCAGACCTGTTCTTCTACGACCGTGTCCTATACATACTCAAGCCACGTCTATTCGTACATCGTCTGCTGTTCCAGTGAGTAGCCACTAGTTGACTTATAGTCGGAGCTTGAGTATGCATAGAATAGTTGGTTCTAGCATTCGGGTCATTGAATTCGCAAAATTTCCCTGTCCCTAGATATCACGTATATACCTATGACTAGGGACGGGAATTTTTGGTGAAAAGATTTTTGCTCCACTTTGTTTCAGTGTCTTACGTAGGCTTACATACCTGCTGGTTAACTTCAAGGTTGTTGACAGAGTGTTTTTGTGCAGAGTCGTTATTCATATGACTGTGCCAATCACTACACGGATAACTGCCACACATCACGTTTGTGATTTGTGGGTTTAGCCTCTACACGCTGGGTGTTACGGCATCCAATCACTGACCACGAAGCAAACATGCAGGTGCGCACGTAAGGCACTGAAACAAAGTGCTGCAGAATTATTTTCGCGAAATTTCCTATCTCTACTCTTGGGCAACGAAATCTTACACAGTTCTCTGATATCAAAAGGACATTCAAGACTCACTTGTCATGCAATAATAGCGTGGATGTTGCAGGTTCCTAGCAATGCGTCACACTATAGGCAAGTTCATTGAAATTTATTTTGAAGCAGACGTGAGAACAAGACCCATGATAAACAATTTCACGTACAGACTACAGTTTAGGATAGGTTTCATAAACAAGATCATTAAAGTTTCTTATGTTTCTTTCGTGAGTTTATTGTTTGTGATTAGAGGTCACGACTTTTGGCTTAAAGAATTCAGCAACAGTTTGTTTCAGTACCTTATATACAAATATGCAGCCCTGCTTCATGGTCAGTGATTGGCTGTTTTTAACTCAAAATGTCTCAGGGTTCTACCGCAAATCACAGACGTGTGGTGTCGCAGTATCCTTGTTGACTGGTACAGTCAAATGAGACACGCCTGTACAATTTTACATTCTGCCAATAACCATGAAGCACAGCTGCAGATGTGCACGCGACAAACTGTTACAGAATTATTTTCACCAAAAATCGTTGACTCTAATTATGGTTCTTCAGAAAGCTAAGAAAGACTGCGAGAAAATAACCAAAATGTCGATAGTTGATTCTATCCTGCAGAGTTTCTAACCGGCGAATTGCCCAGTGCCTACGCGTTAAAAACTTGACTTAAATTTTTATTTTTCACCTGGTATGGAAATATGAATAGTATATGAGCAGATGTTTGTAAATAGGTAGAACAGCCGATTTCTTCTGTAACTATGCCATTAGACATTTATTCATCACACGATGAGAAGTGGCCAATCACTGTGCATCCCGTAACTGTTGGAAAATTATTTTAAACATGAAATTAGTCGCATGTTGCCGTAATGTGTACTTGAATTTATGTACCTGAGTTGAATTCTTGCTGTGTCTAATAACTTGTTGGAAAAGGAACCCTACACCCACACATTTCAAACAGAGTGATAAAGTTCACCTGTAAAATATAGAGTGGAGTCTACCCACACTTTTAATTTCAAGACTATCCACGTAAATACACAACATTCCATATACTGCGTGCAATACTGAATTTTCCTTACCTTGGTGCTGTACTATACCGATTTATGTTATTGTGGTTAATAAGTAAGAATGTTCCTATTGATTTTCTTGTTTCACTCTTTGTTTTCTGGGTTGGCATAGCACTGCAGTGGCATGTGCCCACAATATTGCACTCTACCATTTACTCCCATTGCAATTATGTTTTAAAGACTTGAACTGTTAAAGTAAAGATAACGTAGTCACTGCATAACAAGGTTTTCAGCGCTGGTGAGCAGTTACGTGAGGTGGATATGGAGTAGTGCTGTAATGAAGAGCCGCGGGAAGCGGGTGATCTCTGAGGCAATCAGCATCGTCCGGCAAGATTCCCATTTGCGAAAATCCAGATCGATCCCGCCGGGAATCGAACTCGGATCGCATTCCTAAGAAGTAGGGCCCGACAGTTTTTTCCGCGAAAAGATTTTTGCCCCACTTTGTTTCAGTGTCTTACGTGCACACCTGCAGCTCAACTTCACGATTATTGGCAGAGTGTTTTTGTGCAGAGTTATTATTCATTTGACTGTGCCAATCAGTACATGGATAACTATGACACAACACGTCTGTGATTTGCGGGTTTAACCTCCAGACGTTGTATGTGGAGGCATCCAATCACTGACCGCAAAGCAGAGATGCAGGTGCGCATGTAAGGCACTGAAACGATGTGCTGCAAAAATATTTTCGCGGAAACTACCGGGCCCTACTAAGAAGACATTGTCAGCCGTCAACATCCTCCCCCCTTTTCTCATGGATCATGTATAGAGGTACGTAAATTTCGCATATACATTCCAGGTCAGGTTGAACGCCAATTATGTATACTTCATTGTCATGTCTGTGACTTGCTGGCGGCTGTTACGAAACGCGTTTGACTACTGCAAGCCAGTAGTAAATAAGGAAATAATGCGAAGTTCTATCACTTGCTACATGCTTGTACGGTTATAAGCCAATAGATAATCGATTATGGCCAGTGGGTGTATAGGACTGACAAGTCTAGGCTGCTGCCAGATGAATCCGCGAAATTGACGTACCTCTAATCATGGAGCAAACAAAGTATTGCGAGTACTTACAAGGATCCTGTAATGTGCCCCATTTAACCTTAGTTGTGTGTCGTATTTACAACTACATGTTAGTGATTTCTGTGTAAACACATAAGCAAGTACAATGGGTCCAGAAACAGCCGTATAATAAGTAAGCCAAGCGAATCCTTGCCTAAATTGGAGACAATGTTTATGACAAAACGTTGTACGATGGCATATTTCACACACAATGCAGCTACATAGCTAGGGACTGGAAAATCTCGCGTGTTCAATTACCTGTAGGCTAGAATCCATTATGCTATGCATACTCAAGCCCCGTATATTCGTTCATTGTCTGTTGTTCCACTGAGTAGCAGCTAGTTGACTAATAGCCGGGGCTTGAGTATGCACAGTATAATGGATTCTAGCCTGCGGGTAATTGAATTAACGAAATTTTCCAGTCCCAAACCATAGCACGTAGATAGTCCCCTTTTGCGCTCTACAGATATCTTACTTATCTTAGTGTTACTTTTCTAACCATCGAATAATGGGTCAGGTATAAATCCTAAGCAGTGCAAATATGAGTCTACGTTTATTTGACGTAGCATACATAAAATAATAGCTGGTTGTATAGTGCAAGAGGGGACCAACTCCGTGCTGTGTTGCGACTCTTTAGTGCGATAAAAATCGTTGGGCAACATTTTGCTATAAACATTTTGGTCTACAATTTAGCTCAGTATTGCGTGGTATACTTATGCGGCAATTTCTGAATAACCTACACATAGAACGAGTTGCTAATACTAGCATACAGTGCAACATTCGCTGCTGATCATGTTCGTAGAGTGTCATAGAACCAGGCCAGCATTCGCCAGGAGTAATTTCGGGAGTTAGTTTAGAGCGTTAACAAGGATAGTTGAAGATTGAATCAACACAGGACCTCCCGAAAACGAGTCTAGTGAGCTATCACTGCGACACTTAGCTCGGCGGAAGAGCTCATAAGCTCGTAAGAAGATAACGTCCTGTTTCCCTGTATCATTTGCTCTGTATTTTATTTTAGGAGTTTTAAAAGTCTCATCATTGGTACCGAGAAATAATCAAGGTTAATTTAAATGCCACGCATGAATAAATTGACCAGGTTCCGAGATTGGAGACTTTCTTTTTAAAAATGCGAAGGCAAATGCTGATAGCTATATACCGTTCACACAAAAGTGAACAAGTTTTAAGAACCTGCAACTTTTTTCTTGTCAATGAATTTTTCATGTGTTAACACTGTTATGCTGGTATTGTCACGAGGTTCAAGCAAGGGTTCGTTGCGGCTGTGGATATTTGACGTTGTGTTGTGGCGTGGGTCCTGTGGAAGCTTTTGGGCGCGGAGTGTTAATGGAGTCCGGGAGGTTACAGTTCCGCATGCCGGGATTATTGCACGTAGGGTCGTCTCAACGTGCGTGCGTTACCTGCCTACCTCCCGTAGCTATTATTATATATAATTTTATCTAAAATCATCTACACAGGGAAATTACCCGGCGCCTCCACCAATTCTATCAAAGTTATGGGGACGTACAACAACACTCGGAAGTAGAGATTCCTATTAACAAACTGCAACCATGAGATGTAAATTTAATGCGAGTAGCCAGGAATTAAAAATAAAATTACTTTAAAATTAGCTTTCCAAAACTTAATCAAACAATATAAATGTTACAAATTTAGGACTTGACTCCGACAGAAAAAAATAAGGCATGTTGAAATCTTATTTTAAAACTTCAGTTTCACTTTGAAAATTTTTTGAACTTTCCTCACTACGTTTAGCATGACTTTACCGACATTTCCTGTCATTGCTCCTGAACCAAGGAGGGGAAGACGAGGTAAAGTAAAAGAACGATTATTAAACTCTATTCTTATTTACCAACCTTCGTCTTTGGTACCTTCATTCATCCAGACACTTCTCAAGGACGCCGATTGACCATCCCTTTGCTCAACCTTACAAACCAACCCTGAAGGGGAGGGCAGAACCACTTATATAGCATAACCACCCCTTGGGTAAGCAAGCCAGCCGATCGTTGAGAACATTCAATTGGGACGGCGTCTGTTGCTGCAGTCACATGTTACAAAACTGCCAATTTATATTTTGGGGAGTAAGGTTTTAGGCGAATTTACCATTGCACTACATATGAAAGGCAAGCGATGATCTTGGCAATGGGAAAATTATATGTCACGTACGTCTGACAACAGCATGGAATTTATCGATCTTTGAAGCGGCATTTAAGCTAGCTGAGCCTCCGAGAAATCAACACATGGCCTCAGACTTGCTATGAGGTCCCGAGAGAGTTCCGAAACTGGTTAATCTCGAGCCGGGCGGTGAATAGATTAAGGGGAGAGGGTTGTATGGGCACCAAACTCCTTGACGATGTCGTCCCCCGTTTCCTTTCCTCTCCCTTGATCCCTCATTTCCCATCGATACGCTCTCTTCCTCCTCTCAACCTCTTCCTCAACGCCGACCGTTAGCCCCGCAATCACGTCCGTAGAAACTAATTATGGATTATGCTCTGCCCCCGATAACCCCTCAGACACTCTCGGAGGGAGACTTGCGTCTAAACCACCCTCGAGAACGCCAGATTACTTGGGCAGACTTCGCGACTGCGTTAATTATTCTGTGCTTCACTCGAGGCGCTTCACATGTTCCTGGCATTTTGACCTCTACCCCTCAGAAAGCAGTTTTTAATTATATTTACAAAAGCAATACTTTTATAAAGCCACACTTCCCTGTTTATTTAGTATTTACGATAGTTAAAAAAAATTAAGCTTAAACGAGGAAAAATATCACACATCAATTTTGCAGTAGGTTTGATACTATTTTAATTTTGATTCTATTTTAAATTAAGTTGTCTTTTTAAACACAACTTTAGGGAAGAGGTTGTCTTATACCCTTAGGAGTCCGCAAGTCAATCAGCATTAACGTATTGATTTTCTTAAGAAACCACATTCCATAACTAGTAACAATTGTCAAGAAACGTCCTATTTATGTAAGTAGGTTTATGAGATATTTCATAACCGGCGGAATGTTATGTGCATTATTTTATTGGCGCACAAACCAATTTACATGGTTACACACCATTCAATAAAATGAACTGTCATCATAGTACAGGAAAAGATTTGTATTTTCTGCAATATAAATAATAAAATAATTGCATATAAATTATTTAAAAATGACTTTCTTAATTATGCGCTTATTTTCTCAGAAAGATTCTTTATAATTATAATACTGAACATGATTGTTAATTACCGTGTATATACTTCAAACGCAGATGTGCAAAAATCGCGTTCTTACTTCATATAACACGCTAGGTTCTATTGTATTATACGTACACGAGCACAATTTGTCATTGGATTTGCTGCTGACTTAATGTAGCCTACTTACCTGTAACATTACACTTGGTGCGTTAACTCTAAAATGTATCACTGGACAAAGGCGTTCTCCGTTTCAGGCCACGATTTTATTGGCCAGTAGCAGACGTAGCCTGAGTGTACAGGGCTTTGAGTTCAACCTGCTTCAAGAAAATGTGAATTTTTCTTGATACTCTAAACATTTAAGGCTGTTGAACTGGATATTGGTTTCTAGTGCCAAGGATGTATTTACATTATATATATGTATACATAAGTTTTTGTCGTAAGGTAGACGAACTAGTGTTTGCAATAACGAGAACATTCAGCATTGTGGAGTTCACGTCGCGTCGATCACGGTATGGTAAATCCAACGTCATTGCGAGTATCCGAGATCAAGGCCAGTTGACACAGACTTTTGAACTTACACTCGGCGCCCACATCACCAGCCGCCTGAGGGATGAGATGAGGCTCTACGATGGAAGTGTGTCGGAATGCGATGGGCGTTGAAAACAGGAGCACCCCGAATAAACACGCTGCCCAACTTTGACGTTTGCCACGTTTCCGAAACGCGAGAATATTTCGATTGTCCCCGCTGAGTTTCGAGCCCGGATCACCCGGGTGAGGGGCGCTAGGTTTGACCACTACACAGCGAAATATAAATTATATTGACTGTCGTAGTTTGGCACACTTAGGATATTAAAACTCGCTTTTAACTTAACGGTGGTAGGCCGGCGTGTTTACTGCACAGCTAGCGATGTTTCACTGTGAAACTGTATATGTACAGAGAAAATAATTCCTCGAAGTTCTGGTCACGAATTTTATCTTCATTTTATGGAGCATTGAAAAAAGTGCTTATAAACAACAGTTTTACACATGCGTATATTATTTCTAAAAATACTCTCTCTTTATTTTGTACGTATTAAAAGTATGCGATATAATGAATGTGTAGAGGTGTTGGCACATGCTAGCGATATACAGAAGGAAAATATTGTCGGTGTCAAACGTCTTCAAGGCTGGACACCGTAGTCCTAGCTTGCTCTCTCTCCTTCGGTGCGCTCCTCCTCGGTCTGCCGCCTGGGTTTCCCCACACGCAACAGTTTTGGTACCTACTGACCATCCCGCAAACATCGACTACCGGCATCACAGTGTTTTATGAAGTACACTTATGATGTATGTTACTAATTTACAAATCCTAGTAGCCTCTTTTTGGCAACATAAAATCGGCCATTTTATCAATGACGAAAAGTCTCGTTATTCTTACTATATGTACCATTAATTTAGTTTTACTGATATTCATGCCAAAAATGAAACGTGAATTTTAAATGTTTACACTTTCGTGACATTATTACAAATTATTATTATTATTATAAAAATAATTATTATTTTAGAAATGGTAAAGAGTGTTAAATAAAATTCATGTTTAAAAATTCTTTCTTTTTTCATAGCTATAAAATGTTACACAAGTTACGTTTTCTGTTATTTCGTATTTTAACTTGGGCCTTTGCGTTGTACTACTTAGTACCAATGGCTTGTATTCATTGTAATTTTTTTCAACTTCGTGGAGATTCGAACCCGTGACACTTATCCGAAACTGAAACCACTGGTTCACAACCATCTACATAAGAAGTGGGTTTCTTGGAAAGGAATTCAATCAGGAACACACGTAAAATTATACTGGGTGTGCTTGACATAAACTAGTAGCCATGAGTACGTCGCGTAAAGAGTTTTTCAACATTTTTGTTCAATTAGTTCTGCTTCAAGGTTATCGGCGACCCGTATTTTTTTCAGACACGTTTCTCATTTGATTGCACCAATCGGAATTATATTATTGTGATACCATAGACCTGAGATTTGCAAGTCAAACCACCTAGACAAGTGAGGCTTTAAACAATCGATCATTTACTAATTACTGCTGTTGATACGCACATGAGGCATTGCAACCAAATGGTAGAAAATCTTTTCACAATATACTCGTGATTCCAGTAATATTTCAACATACTCTGCACAGGCTACAAACGCCGTTCAGCAAAATTTAGATATAAATTTATTGACTGTGCTCTTAATATTCGTATATTTGTTACGACGTACATGCAGTTTCGATGTTTTACTAACCATATGTAGGCCTACCTATTTTATTCGGCGATGGCGAGTTCTTATTTCACAGTACCAGTCAGTTTCCATTATGCGGTTAACTGCTTGACCTCCCAACGTTAGGCTAAATGAACGCACGAGACTACGCACCACGTGACCTCACGTCCGCATTCCGCTGCGATCACCTCGTGAGTCACCTAATATATACAAAAATGGAGGTTTCCAACCGAAAATGCGCTTTAAACACAACAGCCAATAGCAGCTCGTCTCCGAGGACAATAGAATGTGTAGTGGTTACTCTCGAAATGTTTATATAATAATTTAGAAATATTTCCACATTTACATTGACAATATTACACTTAAATTGATCAAAACAATTTTCTTACTTAATAACGACTAACAAATATTTTATATTAATTTACTGCCAGCCCTGTCTGTCAGCTGATTACTTAATATATACTCTCATTTTATAATTAACGGTTCTGGCACTTATAACGATAAACTCAACGTAACAATTATAAATTTCCATCCTTAACAAAAAGAAACTTGAATTACATTGCTAAGTTAAATTTGAGCCTGTTATAACGTTTGAGCTTATATTAAATACGTTAAAAGATATACGTAACATTTCACATTGCATACGTTGTTTTTAACAATGCGGACAAACATAAAACATTAAACGTAATTTATTTGCGACAGTGAATAAACTTACACGTATTAAATTGTTGTATAACTGCACTACAAATCACGTATTTTCACGGTGATAATTGTGTGTTTACACAACTCGTTAGTAAAAAACCACATAACTATTACTTCTGCTTTGTGCTAGTGCATTTTCTCTCTTACGTTACTGTAATTAAACACCAACATTCTGGTAAATATACCGTAGCAATAAATTTGTGAGATTTCATAGTATACGTGTACTTATTTATTTGATTCATGATAACAACAAACGTTTGAAATTATACCTACTTGCAGTATGTTTCCATAATTATTCATATACACATTTGTTTACAGTACACAACCTGGTTTATTTTTCTACAATACCTAGTTTGTGCACACGTGCACACTAATTTAAAGTAATTACGTCACACAGAGTGTAATTTACGTGGGTTGTAACAAAACGTTTCTTATTAAAAAATTCGATTTAATTTGTGTACGAAGATTTTTTAAGATATGTAATTCAAACATACTTTGTAACATATACCTAACGATGCAGATACCAACTGTAGCAGTTTACTGTGCTTTAAAAGTACACGTTTGCAAAATTTGCAAATTTTCCACTGCACATGGATCGACAGGATAGATTTTCGGCTGCTTTTCGTACGTGTGTGATCAGATTTTAGCGCAAAATGTTTAATCATTGTGTCAATCATGTACTCCCCTTCGTTTTCCTGGAGTTATTTTGATGTTAGTCAGTATTTTTCTACTTTGCCTTCGAAGTCTTTCCACAGAAGATTAGCTCACTCCTGTACATTTAGCTGCTGCTGTCTATCTCTTTCTCTCTGTGTTGCTTTGCTTAGAGAGCCAAGCAAACAGTACTATTTTTCGCTTCTTTATAACCACGTTTTAAGAGGAAGAGTTCTTGGCACTGCCTATGTTCTCCAGCAAGAGAAAGTGATCCCTTTTTGTCGCCGAGCGCTAGTAGTAATTTGGTGGAAGATTTGTCTTGTTTACATCTAGCGGCGTTACAATTTTTGCAAATATTAATATAAAATTATGGTAATATGGTAAGGTTATATAATATATATATATATATATATATATATATATATATATATATATATATATATATATGTTTTGTGTTCATAAATGCGTTGGCATGTGTGAAACTGTTTATATATGTCGTCTGAAATAAAATATTATGTACTCTAGTTTTCGTAAACATATTTAAACAAAATCAATTATACATAATATAATATATTATATTGAAATACTAAATATAATGGTTGAAAAAAAAGTGTTCCAGTACAAAATTACTTTTCAATATTTTTTGTACTATATAACTAGAGACACTGGAAAATCGCGAAAATGTTAAAAATAGTCTGCAATAAACTGTATTATATTAACCGTGACACGTGTGAACAGTATTGGGACAAATCACACACGCTGTGTGTCCAAGCTGTGCAGTTCTAACTGGGCCTGTTGTAGAAAGAAAAATGCTACAAATGAACGATAGCCAATGTTGATACAAAACATTCAGTGTTAGACTATATACATCACGTTGGAGCCTAGCAAACAGTCAACTATTCCCACGATTTTCCAATGTCTCTATATATAATACACGCAATTCCGATAACAAATTCACATTTTAAGCTAAGCCAAATACAAAACAAGAACAAATCTTCCACTAAGTTACTACTAGCGCTCGGCGATGAAAAGGGAGTCGCATTTTATTCCTCAGTGACAAGACCTCTACCTTCATAGACCGTGATTATAACACACCCTAATAACACTACTATATAGGTTGTTCGCGATAAAGTGAGCACTTTTATAGACCATATTTTCTTAAAATAACGAATATTGTCACCTCAGGCGTTTACTTTTGAGTACAGTATAACCAACAAACTTTGATTGCTACTTACGGGGCCGCGGTAGACGAGGGGTCAGACCTCTCGCCTCCCACCAAGGGTTCGATTCACGGCGGGGTCGGACCCCGGATTTTCGCATGCTGGACGATGCCGTTGGTCGGCGGGTTTTCTTGGGGATCTCCCGTTTCCCCCGCCCTTTCATTCCGGCACCGCTCCATACTCACCTGAAGTCACCCCTCACCAGCGCTGAAGACCTCGATGTTAAGCGCGGACCAAAATATCTCACTCACTTTGATTGTTACTTAGTGTGCTCTGTTTATATTAAAAAGTGGCAGTAAAACAGATATTTTCTGAAATGAAAATTGTAACTAGGGCTTCAAAAGTGTTCACTTTAACCCGAGTCACCTTCAACTAACTCATTCCACGCCGTGCAATACTTTGTTGACTCTTTTCGGTTGCACGCCGTGCTTCATTGTTAACAACCCTGCTCCGAAGAAAGAGTAACTAATGTATTTGGAACGACACGAAGCGTAGGAAGAAAGGGAGGCCGCTTTCTCTGCCTCCCCTCAACCACCCCTTTTCCCCCGGAAAGTGGCATACCTCACCCCCGCGCTACGAGCCTTCTAGACGTTTGGAACCGACAGTATGTTGAACCGAATTCTACAATCTATACATCCCATAGACATATTTTGCACATTTTATGGTGTTAATGCCAAAATATAAGAATATGTGTAATATTTCAGGTACTTGAAATTTCCCTCAAAGACAACATTAATGGGCAGGGAAACACTTTCATAATAATGTGTAAGTTCGACAACATGGTTTATCACAACATTCGATATAGTAAATAGGTATTATTCCTTCGGTACTAAGAAAGAGAAAGAAAAACAGACAAGTTATTTTTGTAGGACCATAATTATGTTAAAATAGGACCGATAATCAAGTTTTATTGGCTGTCTGTGAATCGTCCATATTTTCACTGACAGGCCATAATAGCTTACATCAGTGTTATTTGCAAATGTTTATGTGACTTTGAACACAGTCTGTACAACAGAACGTATTGTCCTTCTACAAGACAGATTGTTCCGTATATTGAACTGCCCCAACAGTAACTGGATAGCTGCTACGATGATCAGAAATGTGACAAACTAGCACATAAATATTCTGACTGTTAGTTACATATTTTATATTTGTTGGAACAATGCAAATAACATTAACGACAGCTGTTCCTGTGTTAAGGCCATTATCCATCATTTTTACTGCTTTTACGATACTAATTGTTTTTATTCCCAAACTAGAATAGATATCGAAAAACTGTTGGACGGTTTCGTTAATAATAGTGTGTTCAAATATATAATTTTTCAAGACAAAATACTCAGTGGTTTCATGTAATTATGCAATTAAAATTATTATCAATAAACAAATTAACCAAATCTTTATACTTTTTGTCTAAAAATTTTGACTACATAGTAAAAATAATTCTTAACAAAACTGTGCAACAGTTTTTCGATATCCGTGCTCGTTTAGGTATAAGAAAATAATTATCGTGAAAGCAGCAGGCATGATGGATTTTGAACTTAGGGAGCCACATGACCTGGAAATGATCTGCAAGTCTGAGGTTCAGAAACAAAGGAGCGATAACAGAGACACTGACGATCTCATATTGTGTTCACGGCTCTTATGTGCAGTGTGCTCAAATAGCGCGCCATATGTTTGTTTTATTGCTAGATATATTAGACCTGAGGCAGTGAACATGTTATGTTATTGGTGTAAAAAAGTCTAGTATACTTGAGGCAGTTAACATGTAGTTATTTTTATAAAAGGATATTATAAGACTTGTGGCAGTGAACATGGTATGTTAAACATATAGTCTATATAATTATGGTGAATTACACACGGATATAATGTGAAATGTAATTATAAATCTACCTGCCCAATTTAAAATCAGGGGAAAATTTGTGCGTTCATTCAAAACCATAGTAATATTGCACTCAGTGCAACAGCACAGCAGCTGCTATCTATTGGATGGTGTATAGTTACGAAATGTTGCCTCTGGAAAGTTAATTAATCTTTAAAGAATAATATTAATTCAGAACTATAGCCTACATGACACTTTTTCTTTAACAATATGCGAAATGTAATATTAATATATCTCATTGTAATAATTATTATTTGAAAGATGAAGTAACGTACAATAAAGATGGCATATTAAATTCCATCAGTATCGCAATGTATTCGTTTTATTCGCTTTCTTGAACCCATTCATGTGAATATGTCTAGTTTCGAACGTTTTCTCCACAAATAATAGCCAGGCTAATACCAAGACTATGTACAAACACCTCAGTCTGAATTCACTGTCTTTGTCTGAAGCGTCAGGGTGTCAGAGAATTTTTACGACGGGATATTCCCAAGCGGCTTATGCAGATGTCTCTTAGGTTTATACGACGTGCTCCTGTTTCAGCATTTTTACCATCATTTACATCGTCTCGTCTCATGCATTCTTTATGATTTGCGGAACGGCACCTTTGCTTCGTGAAGATCATTCGTCTCGGTTTAGAGTCCGCCTCGGTCCGAATTGTTTGCGTTGACTCTACCGAAGGTGGTTGGTAGACTGTAGGAACATGAAAAATTAGCTTTATCTTGCTGTCACAAGTTAAAATTAAAACAACAGTAGGTACACTGAAATTCTCGCAGTAGGTCAGAGCCAGTAATGAGAGGCACGTGTATTTCGTGTATTTATCTGGCAACAGCGTGGAATTCTCAGACCTGTATACACACTGGAGAAAGTAAAATATCCATTGGTTTCTAACCGTAACACGTGTTACCACCACGACTTGTTTCCTTATTTATCACTGGCTTGCAGTCGTCAAAGATGTGTTAAAACAGGTGTCGTCTAATCACAGAAGGAGTAGTGAAGTATACATTATTGGCGTTCAACCTGACCTAGAATCAATACGCGAAATAACGTTTCCTCTAGTCATAAAGAATAAATTATTTGCAGGCCCAATCATTTGCTATCATTAGAGGTACGTAAATTTCGCATATACATTCCAGGTCAGGTTGAACGCCAATTATGTATACTTCATTGTCATGTCTGTGACTTGCTGGCGGATGTTACGAAACGCGTTTGACTACTGTAAGCCAGTAGTAAATAAGGAAATAATGCGAAGTGCTATCGCTTGCTACCTGCTTGTACGGTTATAAGCCAATATATAATCTATTGTGGCCAGTGGCTGTATAGGACTGATAAGTCTAGGCTGCTGCCAGATGAATCCGCGAAATTGACGTACCTCTAGATATCATTAGAGGCACTGCTTTTTGGTGAAAAGAATTATGCAACATTTTGTTTCAATGCCTCATGTGCACATCTGCAGCTCTGCTTTATGGACTGTGATTGGCTGTTTTAACTCTCAACATATTTCGGATCTACAGTGACGTTATTATCATTGGTACAATCAAATGAGTGACGCCTCTACACGAATACACGCTGCTAATAACTATGAAGCAGAGCTGCAGATGTGAACGTGAGGCATTGGAACAAAATGTTGCATAATTATTTTCACCAAAAATCACTAGCTCTAGCTACCACTTTGTCAGCGAGCAGCCAATCAACAGTTACTGTCTACTTGTATACACAGATATTCTTGGAGGTTAGCCTAAATGTCAATGAACCCGCTAATTTCTCCGGTCCCTTCTAGACCGCTACCACACACAGGTATTTGCAATAATACATGAGTAGGGACGCATGCAGAATTCGCATTATTTCTGACAGCTGACTAGAATCCAAGTGACTACAGGCTCGTTCGACGTCTCCCGTTGGCCGATATTGTCGTGACTTGCCGCGGAGAATGCTTACACGGTATAAGAGAGGCCAATCAATGTAAAGACGTAACGCACGTAAAAGACAACACATAAAAGTTCGTGAATCACCCGTTGCCATTATGCTCTGTTATGTATAGGAAAGTGAAGTTTAGTCTGCTACCAAATGATAACGTGAATTTCGCATGTCTCTATACATGAGTTAATCCTAGCTGACAGAGGCAGCTCTAGCCATTGCTGCGCCCAGAGCAATGACTCTTCATGTGGCCATTTGTTCTAGAAGTAACCAAATATACAGAAAAAACATATCTCAGTTTATATAAATATACAGGATATCAAAAAACGCGTTATAAGCACACCACGCGAATCCTAGGCTAAATTTAATACGAAAATGTAAATGCCGAAATATTGAACGATGTTATTTTAAAACGCCCAATGTAACGACATAGCGCTGTAGTTAGTCCCCTATTGCACTGCACAGATATCTTACGTATCTATTATGGATGTAGGTTAAATCCCCGAGCATTCCAAACATGATTCCGGGCATGGAGCGCCAGAGGGGAATTTCCCCGTGCAGTGTTGCCGTATTGTGCACGGAAATTTCGTCGTGCAACATTTTGCCTCTTATATTTATGTCTTCAATTTAGCCTAGGATTCGCGTTGTGATATATATATATATATATATATATATATATATATATATATATATATATATATATATATATATATGGAGGGTTCAGAGCACAACTATACCAAGTCCACTAATTTTAGTAATGAGAAACACATGCTTTAAGTGTTTTGGGCATAAACAATTCCAGGGGACCAAAACTGATAATGTATAACGTCACAATTATATATGAGGTATAGAGTTAAATATTGATCATGCTTACATCTGCAACATGCATTGCACACATAACGAGAACATTTACTGAAAACGGACTTGGTTTACTTGTGCTCTGAACCATCCATATATGTGTGTGTGTGTTTACGGTGCGTTTCTGAAATCCTGTTACATACTTAGGGGAGGGGGGTTGGTTCCTTATACAAAAAAAGTAACATAAACATATGTCCGAAAACTATTAGATTTGAGTTACTGATGATTGCAAATGCCATAATTTATATTCTCTTAGCCATGGTCGTAGAAGAGCAGGTCTGGACAATCGCCTATCTACCAATACATTTTGCTTGATGCCCTTGTTGTTTTGTTGCAGTTCACCAAGTTACCGAGAGTGTTGTGCATATTTGGCGCTACTATCAGGACGGTCGGGCTCAAACCCCGCCTACTTTTTTTCCAGTGTTTATATTATAAAGTATATTAAGATTGCTGAAGCCATAATTTAGGATTGCGATTGAAGGAAGTGTTTGACAAATTGATAAAAAATTACGTTTTGATAAAAAGTGGGAGGGAAGTGGGCGGAATTTAAGCCCGACCGCCCTGATAGTAGCACCAATCACGCACAACACTCTCGGTAACTTAGTGAACTGCAGCCAAACAATAAGGGGGTCAAGTTTCCAGTCGAGTGCCCAGACCTGTTCTTCTACGGCCGTGCTCTTAGCATTGGTGAAAGTGTCATAAACTCATTTGTATGCTCTATGGCGATATAGTACCAAGAAAACTTATTTACATTTGTTCATAATCTGTTCGTGACATTTGACTGTCGATTTTCAGTTGTAACCATGGAAAAGAAAAACTTAATGCAATATTTTATAGCTAATTATCATCAAGGAAGTATCGATTGTGTGTGTTAAGCTCTATGTTTTGCAAATAGTCTTTGAATGTAATATCTCTATGCAGACAACAGTATAGAATACCAGCTATGAAAATAATCGTTTGTAAAACATAGCAAGACAAAATAAAGGCTGTATAAAACTTGTAATATAGATGCAATTTCATTATTCACAAGTACAACAAAATTCAACAGGTTACGGGTCCAGAAGACTTCTAAAGAAAAAAGGTATATGAAACATTGTCTTGTGGAAATGATGAAGAAACTTATTAGAACCAATGCTCATGGTGGTATGTTATAGTTGTAACCAATGCTACATTGTGGTAAGTTTGATTTGTTTCTGACACATATTTGCATCTAGAATCAAAAATAAAGGTACAGACACAGCTTGTTAAAATGGCACAGAAAGATTCAGATTTATCTTCAGTCGAAATGTTAGTTGATCATAACAGTCTTGCTATGTGGAAATTCGACATTTCTGTGTTATTACGTTCATCAGGAATAGAACCTGTTGTGTTTGGCAATGAGAAATTAAGCGATAAAGAGTCAGATAAAGACAAAGATAAGTGGTTAAGAGATGATGCAAAAGCTCAAAAAATCATTGTATTTACAATTGACAAAAAACTTAAAATTCATATTGTAAATTGCACAAGTGCTGCAGCTATGTATGCGAAGCTAGAAAGTCTGTATATGAGAGACCGAGCACAAGCACAAAATATGTTAATGGAAGAATTCTTTAGGTTTGAATTTGATACAAGTAAAGATATGGCAACTAATCTGAGTATTCTTGAGAATATTGTGGTGAAAATAAACGCAATTTCGAAGAAAATTGATGAGGAAATGCAAATGGCACGTATCATGTCGATTCTACCGAAAAGTTTTCAACCTCATTTCACAACAGCTTGGGAATCGGTAACAAAAGATGAAAAAATGTTGGAAAAACTAAAGGCACGTATTTTGAGAGACGAAATTCGTTATTACACCAAATCTGATGCCAGTAATGAATCTGTCGCATTTAAAACAAACCGTCTAAAATGTTATGGATGTGAATCAACAACACACTTTCTTCGTGACTGCCCTAAAAATAAAAACAAGAATAAGAAGACAAAACGTTACCCAAATTGTTCGTTTTGTAAGAAAAACAATCACCCAGAAGATAAATGTTTTTTCAGGAAGAAACACGTCGATGAAAGAAAATCGAAAGATGAAAATAGAGTTGGTTTCCTTAGCATTGAAGAAAGAACAAATTGTGGATTGGAAACCAGTGAAAATCAAGAAATTCTGTTTGTTTTAGATTCAGCAGCAACTTCTCACATGGTAAATGAAAACTTGCTTATTGAAAAAAGGGACTTGTCTCAAATTGTATATACATCTAAAAAGGGCGAACATTTGGAAGCAAAGAGTATAGGTAAGATGATAGCTGATGAATGTGAATTGAAAAATGTTTTGTACATACCTGGACTCGAGACAAA